>BHFT01002124.1:0-62154 GCA_004320025.1 Laticauda laticaudata | reverse complement strand
TTTCTCAGAGACTTTTAAATATAGTTTTCATGATCTCACAATTTTACATTTTTTTTCAGCTGTGTTCTTGTTATAATGCCTTTTAATATGGGGATAATCGCCTGCTATGAATGATGCTAGGAATGTTGATGGAACAAGAAGGGGAACGCAAAGAAACGCTGGCTTTGATAATATCAAATCTGATACAAAATTGAACACCAACACTGAAAGAAGTGGTGCTTGACAAGGTAGCATGGAGATCTTACTTGCCAATGAAGTTGCCAAAGAGTCAACCTGACTAAAATGTTAAAACAGGGGGTCTCAATGAGCTTGAGAGGCTTTAAAACTTGTGGACTTCAACTCCCAGCACTTCCTTCTTCCAGTCATCGCTAAGCTCAGTAATTCTGGGAGTTCGAATGTAACACAAGTCTTAAAACTTGGCCAAGTTTGAAGACCCTTTGGTTAAAACAACAAGAGTCTGCTGTTGGTAAAAACTAGAAAGTACCATTATCTCTAGCCTCTACAATGCAATGCATCTGAATTGCAAAGCGTACTTGCTTGATAAACTTATACGAATGAAATTTCACTGTTTGATCTGAAAGTTGTCTAGGAATAGGATTTTTGAGGTAGATGAGATCCTGACATTACAGAGCCCACACCATTTATTTAACAATACATTCATAATGTATAGCTGTGACTGACTATCTTATAAGCATCGTTGTAAGTTCAATTAATACACATGAAGAATTTAAACAGAGGCAAATGCAAACCTAGTGTTAAAGTACTAACCTGGCTTTCATGGCCCATCCTCAAGCTTGGAAATCTGCTGGATAATTAGGGCAGTCACTCTCCTCAGCCTTAGACTGGATTGCTATGGGAGAATAAATTAGCGGGATCTAATATACATCTTTCCAGTATTCCTGACCAACAATGCAGGATATAAATCTAAGAAATAAAAAAATAAGCATTCAACTATGTTATTACTCTATAAGGTAAAATATTTGTGAAATAAAAAGATGAATAATTTAAACATTATCAAAGTAAGAAATTTTATGCTAAAATCATAACTACAGAGAATGCAGAATCAGTAATAAACTTGAATGGCAATCTTCATCAGTTTTGCATTGCTTTGAGCTACAAAGAAATAATATTCATTATTATTATTACAATTTATTGTCAGAGTCAACATTGTAAAATGAAGATTGGGCTTGAGCCTTCCTTTGTTAGCAACCCCCCCAACACAACTCCAGTGAGGACAGAAATCCCTAACCAAGTTCCAATCTATTATACTATGTGACCTTGTGACAATGCACCAGCCTGCAAGTCTATCATACTATGTTGGACATGAAGTTATTTTCCTGTTCCAAAAGTCTGACAGCCAATGGGTAGACAACTGTTTTCCAGCCCTATTGGTGTGGCTGGTTATGCTTCTAATATTTCTACCCAAATGGTAGGAGAGTGAAGAAGTGCTGACTGGGGATGTGAGTCATGCCCTGAGAATTTCCTCATTCTTCTAAGGAAGCAAACCCAAGCAATGTCATCTAGAGGTATCAGGGACAGCCCATAGATGTTTTGTGCTGTGTTCACAGCACCAGTCAAACACTTTTTAAGTATTGGCCATTTTCAAATACTATTAGAGGAAATTTTAAGGCTGGATCAACCAGCCCCATACTAGGGAGTAAGATCCACTGAACTTAATTTCTGAGTTGAGGTATATTAGCTAGAAACATACATAGGTACTACACCCTTAAATACATTGTACTAACTTCTCTAAATAGCAATTTAAAAGATTTTTAACATGATGTATCTAAAATCTGTATATCTGTGTGTATTTACATTGGGTTTAATCCTTTTGACATTTGTTTAACTTATTTCTTGAGAAAGAAGCATGTGCTCAGTTGTTAAGCTTAAAACCCGAAGAATGAATTCATAATTTAACTAAATTTCCTTTCACTATTCAAGAAAAACTTCTATGTTTTGTTTCATTTTATTTCTCCTTTTTTTGGCTGTATCTTGTTGGCTATTAAGAAAACTGATTCATGATATCTGGAACCTTTCATGAAAGGAGGTAAAAGATCTGTTGGGCTGGGGGCTTCAAAATTATGTATTCCTACCGATGTTGTCATGAAATTGGGGTAAGAGACTTCTTTGAAGAGTTCTTTTCTGACACTTTCCCCATTTCTCCAGCCAATAAACATGGCATTAACCAATTTTTGCTCCAAAAGAAATTCTTCCTCATGCATTTCACACTTCCCAAAAAAAGGCTGTTTTAACAAGTTTGTTCATTCGATTCTACATCAGAAATACAATGGGGAATCTGTTCCTGTTATGCTACAGTCCAAGATTATCATGGCTTTGAGGCCATTTTAGTAACACGGCAAAAGAAGATGCTTCTGCCATTCTCCACTTGGACATCAGCATGGAGTAAAGACGTATTGTAAATTGTGGACCCACTACTACGAATCCACTGTGCTTTCAGGAATCCTCACACTCACTCTCGTTAGCCCTATTTCTTGTCCTCTGCACTCCTGAGGGAAAGTTGCACCGCTTATCTTATTTTCCCACTGACTGTCTTTTTTGGTGCACTGTGGAAGTTCCAAGGAAGAAATCCTGCAAGAGCAACAAATATTTTGGGCGATTTTGTTGAGCTGACATAATTCAACTTTAAGCAATAAAAATATGTGACAAAGGAGAGGCCAGACTAGACAAACCTTGAAGATTAAAAAACAAACCAAACAATCAGGCAGGAAACAGGCATAGGGGTTGCAAAGCTCTCCCAAAGGTATACAGTCTTTGTCATGACATGAACAGAAAATCTTGAAGTATAAATTGGCAAATCTGCAACTGCTAGAAGTTGGTAGATGTGCCCATAAATCCTTTTCATTTATATTAATAGCCAGGGAGCAGAACTCAGCTAAATTCCTGTGTGTAAATAATAAAATAGGTTTATATACAGTGTAATGTGGTTTAGATGTATATTTCCAAGATACTTTCCTAATTCTGGTGCCTTCCTGATAAGCTGGGGCTACTGTGAGCCCAGCTGGAAAGGGGGTATCATCTTTAACTACAAATTTTGCACTGTGTTGCTTAAATCCGTTTCCATTCAATTGCTAAATTGGAAACATTTTTTAAAAACATTTTTTCAAAGGAGAGTTTTCTGAGAAACATCCAATGCTGATTGTGGTTCTTACTTGTCCCCATTGTACAATTCAGTGGTCTGCAAGCTTCCATAGTTCCCAAAGAAACAATTAATAGGCGAAATATCAATTTCCTGGACTTTCAGAAACAGTAATCTGCATCTTTTGAGAATTTTCTTTTTCCCTTGAGAAAATTCAGAAAAAACATACCCCTAATTTTTCAAAAACCTACAAAATTGAGTAGAGAATTTAAAAAAAAAAAAATCTGTTTCTAATTGATATGAGAAGGTTGCTTTAAAGGTTGACAAAATTCTTATTACAGACTGCAATGTTATATAAAACAACAGAAGATTTTAATATTTTCCAAGGTTTTGTTTTTCAGGGTGTGATGCTGATTTATATAATCATTTCAACCCAAAAGGCCGCAGATATAGTCATAATAAATATTAATGTCATATAAGTTAGGCTACAGCTAGCATTAATTTTGGACCAGAATGAGGGTTTCAAAACAATTTTTTTTAGGGCAGTGATTTGAAATGTGTACATAGGTAACACTTTGCCTAAGGAGAGCCAAATTTTGCTGGTTTGAATACAGAAATAGATCTTCAGTGGGAGGTATGGGCCATAATGCTGAAGAAAGCAATATCTAATGTCAGAAATGACCCAGAATTAATTAAAATGATAATGTGGTTCTGATGACTCATGCTAGAAAGGATTTGTGTGTGTGTGCGTGTGGTCTCTCCTGGATGTGTATACTTTATAAGAGTTGTGAAGAGAGAAAAAATAAGCTATCATTCATACAACATGTGATTTTTTCTACCAAACATACTAGGTAGGAAAATTGAAGAAAGGTAGAGGTAACAGGTAGCAACGTGGAGGTGGTATGTGTAGGTCTTCTGGCTTTTTCAACATTGAAAAAACATCATATATTGAAGTTTGGCAGATGATACAACAGTGATTGGTTCATTTGAGAGACAACGACAAATCCACATACAGACAGGAGGTTGTACAACTTGCCTCATGGTGTGATCGGAACATCTAGAACCACCCTCAAAATCATAGAATGGTGGTAGACTTTTAGGATAAACCCTCCCAGATTACTGCCTCTTTACACTACTAGACAACACAGTTCAACAATAGAGATCTTCCAGATTTCTAGGTTCTATCATTATCACAAGACCTAAAATGGACACCTCACATCAAAAACATCATCAAAGAAAAGCACAACAAATAATGTTCTTTCCTGCCACCAACTCAGAAGCTCAAACTGCCGCAAGAAGGCTGCTGATACAGTTTCTACAGAGGAAGTATTGAATCTATCATCTGCACCTCCATAACTGTCTGGTTTGGTTTGGAACGCCAACAGGACAGACACAGACTTCAGAGAGTAAGTAGGGAACTGCAGAAAAAAAAAATTACCAACCTACCTCCAAATCAAGAATCTGTTATAATGCCAAATCAAAAAGATGGCTGTGAAACATATTTATCAGAATCCTCACATCCCAGACATAAAGCCCATGGTCAACACTGAACAACGCATGCAAAGAGGATGTAAATGGGACAAAAAGCTTGCCATCCATTGGAAACGCGATGCAGTCCGATGTGTACTCACTGCATAGTGTTTTATACGCTCTATCCGTAAAAACATCCATCTACTGCTATTCATCGCATTCAAAAAGTTTTGAGGCTGGCACAAAACTTTTTTTGAGTGGAATGAACTTTCCGCTGCGTATGATCTACATCCTCGACAATACGGGCAAACCAAACGTTCTAAGTCGTTGTCATTGTTACATCATGTATCCCTCTCAGTATCCTCTGGCCATCTGCGCAACTCACATCCCGCTGCAGCGGAAAGAGGGAGGAAGGGAAAGGTACGTGGAACATCCACACAGCGTTAGTAGCACAGACATAGAAAGGATGTAAGCGGATGCATCTCGTATATAAAGCATTAAAACGACAAAATTCATAATATGGGACGTATCCAGATATTTAGAGATGTCTGGAGGATGTCTAGAGTATGTGGCAAGGACACCGAGCGCGGAAAACCAACATTTCGCCTATAAAAAGGGGGAGGAAATCACCTGGACGCATTAATCAGTCCACCAGCCGTGGTGTGCAGACCTCTTCAGCCTTGCCTTGCTCTTCCACATCAATCCATTGATCTCCACCATGGGATCATTTGCACACATCCTTTTTGGTAGCCAACCATCATTCAACAGAACCAAGCCCTCTTCAGACGTTTCGCCTTTTCTATGCAAGGGGAAAGAAGGAGACATCAAGAGCTGTTCTGGATCCAAAGATGGATCAGGGGAAGAGTGGAGTTTGGACTGTATGACAAGCCTGATGGTGGAGCTGAGGGAATGAAGGACCCTCGTGCATTCCAAGCACTTCATGAGGATGCACAGCCATGTTTGGACGAAGTTGTGGAGCGGCTGAGACCCAGGTTTGATCCAAGGCAAACACCAACTTCCATCCCAGCCTGGACCCTGGATGAAGGGCACTGACTCTGCGGCAACTGGCCTCTGGGACCACGTACAGAAACATGCAGTATGCCTGGGAGGGGCCCACACAAACACATCAGCATTGTGGTCAGAGAAGTGGTGCAGGCCATCATCGAAGAATACTGGAGGAGTTCCTCCAGTGCCACCACTGAAGAAGGCTGGAAGAAAGTTTGCAGAGCAGTGGTATCAGAGGTGGAACTTGTCCCCACAGGTCTCGTTGGAGCCATAGATGGGAACACGTGGCCTGCAAGCTCCAGCCAACTCAGCGGTCCACTTATTTCAATACAAGGCCTTCTTTTCAGCATCATCCTCTTTGCATGGTTGATGCTGACTACAAGTTCATGTTTTTTCGATGCTTCAGACAACGGGTCAGCTTCGATGCCAGATATACAAACAAGTCACCTCAAGGAGGGGCTGGAACGCAACCTATCATGGGTTTCCCAGATCCAGACCCCCCCCTAACCCAACCAACACACAAGATGTGGCCCTACTTTATCGTGGTGATGACGCCTTTCCCCTCACAGAACCCTACCTCATGAAATGCCCTACAGTTCCAGATACCTCACCTGTGAAAAGAGGATCTTCAACTACAGGCTGTCCAGGCAAGGCGGTGGTGGAGAACGCCTTTGGCATCCTGGCCAACAGGTTCCAGGTACTCTCACCACCATGCAGCATCGGCCCAGAGACCGGGGAGGATCGTGGAAGCTTGCTGCATCCTGCACAATCTCATGCGCACCCGCTACCCGGTCTTGCAGAACAGGCTCGTGGAACCTCCAACAAGGCAATGGGGACATGAGCCTGGGGAATGGGGAATGGAGGCAAGGCGCAAAACTGATAGACACTGAGGATGTGCAAGGCCCCAACAAGCCTCACGTGACAGGAAGAAGCAGCACAACCTCCCTGAGACGCTGGTGGAACTCCCAGCTGGAGCAGTGGAGTGGCAAGACAGGATGGTAGATGCTTAATGGATGCTTCCTTCAGCTGTTCTCATCAACACTGATGAGATTGTGCCATGTATGTTTGAGTGGCCTTACAATTAATAGGGCATTAATAAAGAGTTTTGTTTTTATGTTTGAAATGTGTTGATCAATGATTAAATTGTTATTGATAATAAAGGGCCATTTTGTGTGGCAGCTGGGAGGTGGAACATACAGTCCCCTAATGCCTTGCACTGGAGGTTTTATCTATCCCACAATATCCTTATCCCACAGCTATCCTTATCCTCCACAGCTATCCATACCCACAGCTATCCTTACCAATCCCCCCACAAAACCGTTATCCCATCCCACAGCTATCCTTTACAATCCAACAAGCATGCAAGGCTTAAACCCTTTTTTCAAAGTTTTCAACCAACACTTTATTAAGTAAAAAATATGAACCAAAGTGTGTGAACAAAGATAAACTTTATTAATAACAAACTGTAATGACTTTATTAAAAAAGCAAAATGACCAAGTAAAGTGTCTTTAAGCAAAGCAAGGTGAACAGGTAACAACTCAGTCTCTGGCACTCTTTTCAGTCACTCTGAAGGCATGCCCATGGTCTCAGATGTCAAAGGGGCCCAGGGACTGTGGAGTGGCTGTTGCTGAGTGCTGGTCTGAGCACCATTGGGTGTCCTGGCCGCCGCAGACTACAACAGGAGATGGTGTGTGCAGGAAGCTCTCAGAGAGTTGACTCAATCCCAGGAGGTTTTTGAGAGGCCCTTCCTCAAGTACCTGGGATGTGAGGCCCAAGACTGATGAAATGTTCTGAGGAAAGGGCTTGGCTGTGGGGTGGAGGAAGCGAGGAGTGTAGTGGGGCTGTCTGGTCTGCAGCTGGGTCAGGCTGAGGCATCTGTGGTGTCTGTGGCATCCGAGGAACCGGTGTGGACTGGAAGGGCTGCCTCTGCTGTGGGAAGTCCTGGTCGTGGTAGGCTTTTGGTCCGCGAGGGGCTGCGAAATCCGTGGAAGGGGCTGTGACATCGGCTGGGTGGAAGGAGCAGACCTGGAGTGGGTAGGCGCAGGTTCAGCTTGGGCCTGGACGGGTGGTGCAGAAGAGCTGTGATCCTGCTCCTTCATCCGCCTGGTACTGGGCTTCGAGATGTCCATGAGGGTCTGGCTCACGTCCGTGATGAGGGCTTGCGATTAGAAGATGTATGTCAAAGTGGACCAGCTGGGAGAGGAGATCTGTGCTGGCTTTTATTGTGTCCCTGATCTCCAGGCGGACAGTGTGGCTCTGTCTCCGGTCTGCCTCTCTGCCTGCTTCTGTGGAGGTGAGCCTGGGGGTGGGTATGGGTTGGTCCTCTGATGGCTGCCTCTTCTTGCTCCATCTGCGACAGGGGATCCTCCAAGTCCTCTGGCATGGGGAGTGGGCTGTCGGGGGGGTTCTCTGTCGGGGGGCCCTCCAAAGACATCTGCCTGACACTGTAGCTATCTCCTGGCTGGAAGAGGAGTGGCTCTCTGTCGGGCTGTCTGAGGGAGAGGGTTGACCAGAAGGGGCTGCTCCTTGGTGGTGGAACTCTCACCCTCCAGGAAGCTTGCACCTGGCCATGACAATAGGTCTCACCGTCAGCTGAGCTTGACAGCGGCCTGCCCGCGATTCTTCTTCAGGTGGCAGCTTGCCATACCAGGTGTGCATAATGGCTTCCACCACCCCAGGAGGACATCTGATGTAGCCCAGGCTCTTGCCTTCTCTCTGCCATGCTGACTGCTTCTGCTTGGTGGTTGCGATAGAGCCTGTGGCTCTTCCTCACAGGTACTCATTCTCCTCAGCGCATTCAGCACCTCTTCCTCAATGGTTCTCGGAAATGGCAGTACTGTTTCTCTCCCCTTCTTCTTGCCCTTGCCTCTTCTCCCTCTGGCAGGGGTTCAGGGCATTCAGCCACGCAGGGCTTTGAGGGCCTTGGCGGGCTAAGTCCACCACAGCAGCAGCTAGAGGAGAAGCAGCAGCAGCAGGAGAAGCAGGCAGTCAGCGCAGGAGAACCTACCAGCAGCACCAGCAGCAGCACCAGCAGGAGAAGCACCAGCAGCAGCAAACCAGGAAGCCAACCAGCAGCATGCAGCAGAAGCAACCAGCCAGCTTCAGAGTCAGCGCAGGGGGTGGGATGGTGGTTCTGTCCTTTTTGGCCAGGGCTGGCCAAGGAGTAGTGCACGCGGCTCACTTCTTTCCCCAATGTTGTTCTCTCAAGAATGTCTCTGAAGAAGGTCTTTTCCTCTGAAATGGTGACCTGATTGCGAGCTGCATCCTTTTATATCTGCGGAAGCATAGCAATTACACATCCTCCCTTGCATGCACAGTGAACGCCTTTGGCATCCGGCTAGCGGCATCTGCTATGCATCCTTATAGGCATTTGTGAGGCATTCTGCAATCATCCGCTACAGCTGCCGCTATCACATCCGTTCCTTTCACTACGCATCGCTTTGCTGTTCTCTCCCGGAAGCCCTGCGGATCGTGTCATCCGCTTGCCATCCGCTTTTCAATCGCACTAGGCTTCCTTTTGAAAGCGGATAACAATGGTTGGAAAATTTGCTGCATCCACTGTGTCCTTTTTAACATATGTTTTGCATCTCGGCCAGTGTGACCTCAGCCTTTAACTGTTCTCAACTCCCTACCGCTCAAACAACCAACTATAGAAGCACTGTATATCAAGACAACTAGACACAAGGACAGCTGTTGAGGGAAATTATTTGTTTAGCAGGGTGACTGGCATTAAAAAAAAACTGTCCTTGTGTCTATTGTTCTGATATACAGTGCTCTATAGTGGTTTTTTTGAGGGTAGGAGTTGAAAGCAGTTAAAGGCGAGGTCACACTGGCCGACGGATGCAAAACATATGTAAAAAGGACACAGTGGATGAGCAAATTTCCAACGCATTGTTATCCGCTTTTTCAAAAGGAAGCCTAGTGGATGAAAGCGGATGGAAGCGGATGACACATCCGCATTGGGTTCCGGGGGAGAACAGCAAAGCGATGCGTAGTGAAAGGAACGGATGTGTAGCGATGTGTAGGCGGAAATGATGCAGATGCCTCACAGATGCCTATAAGGATGCATAGCAGATGCGTAGCGGATGCAAAGCGTTCACTGTGCATGCAGGGAGGATGAATTCAGGCATATGCTCCGAGATTAAAAGGATGCAGCTCGCAAGCGGTCAGCATTCAGAGGAAAGAACCTGCTTCCAGAGACATCTTTGAGAGAACAAACATGGGGAAGAAGTGAAGCGCCCGTGCCTACTCCTTGCCAGCCCTGGAACAAGTGCAGAACCACCATCCAACCCCTGGCGCTGACTCTGAAGCTGCTGGTGCTTCTGCTGCTGCTGGCTGGTGCTTCCTGGTGTTTTGCTGCTGCTGGTGCTTCTCCTGCTGGTGCTGTTCTTGCTGGTGCTGGCTAGGTGGTTTCTCTGCGTGCTGCTGCTGCTTCTCCTGCTGCCTGCTGCTCTGCTCCCTCTGCTGGCTGCTGTGGGTGGACTAGCGCCCCAGGCCCTCAAAGCCCTGCTGGCTAATGCCTGAAGCCCTGCCAGAGGGAGAAGAGGCAAGGCAAGAAGAAGGGGGAGAGGAAACAGTAATCGCATTTCCGAGGACCATGAGGAAGAGGTGCTGGGAATGCGCTGAGGGAGAAATGAGTAACCTGTTGGAGGAAGAGCCACAGGCTCTATCGCACACCAAGGCAGAGCAGGCAGCATGGAGAGAGAAGGCAAAGAGCCTGGCTACACTTCCAGATGTCCCCTGGGGTGGGTGAAGCATATCAACTACCTGGTTGGCAAGCTGCACTTGAAGAAGATTCGCGGGCAGGCCCTGTCAAAAGCTCATGACCGGGAGACCTATGTCATGGCAGGTGCAGCTTCCTGAGGGTGAGATCCAGCCACCAAGGAGCAGCCTCTGTCACCCTCTTCCTCAGACAGCCACAGAGAGCCACTCCTCTTCCAGCGCAGGAGATAGCTACATGTTCCAGCAGATGTCTTTGGAGGGCCCCCGACAAAGACCCCGCCGACAGCTCCATCCCATGCAGAGGACTTGGAGGATCCCTGTTCTGCAGAATGGAGCAAGAGAAGGCAGCCATCAGAGACCAGCATACCCCACCCCCAGCTCCACTCCACAGAAAGCAGGCAGAGAAGGCAGACCGGAGGGACAGAGCCAACACTGTCTCTCCTGCGAGATCAAGGGACACAATAAAAGCCAGCACAGATCTCCTCTCCAGCTGGTCCACTTTGACATACCTCTTCTAATGCGCAAGCCCTCCTCATCATCGGACGTGAGCGACCCTCCATGGACATCTCCCGAAGCCCAGTACCAGGCGATGAAGGAGAGGATCACAGCTCTTCTGCACCACCCTGCGCAGGCCAGCTGAACCTGCTCCTACCCACTCCAGGTCTTGCTCTTCGCCCATGCCGATGTCACAGCCCTTCCACGGATTTCAGCAGCCCGCCTCGCCGACCAGCCTACCACGAGCCAGGGACTTCGCACAGCAGAGGCCAGCCCTTCCCAGTCCGACACCCTGGTTCTGGATGGGCCACAGACACCACAGCATGCGCTCAGCTGACCCAGCCTGCAGACGCAGACAGCCCCACTACACTCCTCCTTCTCCACCCCACAGCCAAGCCCTCCTCAGAACATCTTGTCATCAGTCTTGGGCTCACATCCAGGTACTTGAGGAAGGGCCTCTCAACCTCCTGGATTGAGTCACTCTCCTGAGAGCTTCCTGCACACACCATCTCCTGTTGTAGTCTCGGGGCCAGGCAGCCCCAATGGTGCCTCAGACCAGCACTCCAGCAAAAGCCACCTCCACAGTCCCTGGCCCCTTTTACATCTGAGACCATGGGCATGCTGCAGAGTGACGAAAGAGTGCCAAGTAGACTGAAGTGTTACCTGTTGCCCTTAGCTTTTGCTTAAAGACACTTTACTTGGTCATTTTGCTTTTTAATAAAGTCATAGCAGTTTGTTATTAATAAAGTTTATCTTGGCTTCACACACTTGGTTCATATTTTTTACATTAATAAAGTTGTTGGTGAAACTTTGGAAAAAAAGGGTTAAGCCTTTGCATGCTTTGTGGGATTGGTAAGGATAGCTTTGTGGGAATGGAATATGCTGTGGGATTGGTAAGGATAGCTGTGGGATGGATAGCTGTGGGATGGATAAGGATAAGCTGTGGGATAAGGATACGTTGTGGGATAGATAAACCTCCAGTGCAAGCATAGTGGGGACTGTATGGTCCACCCTCCCAGTCTGCCCAGCAAATGGCCCTTTATTATCAATAACAATTTAATCATTGATCAACACATTTCAACATAAACAAAACTCTTTATTAATGCCCTATTAATTGTAAGGCTCCACCTCAACATACATGGCACAATGCTCATCAGTGTGATTGAGACAGGCTGAAGGAAGCATCCATAAGCATCTACCATCCTGTCATTGCCACTCCACTGCTCCAGCGCTGGGGAGTTCCACAGCGTCTCAGGACGGTTTGTGCTGCTTCTTCCCTTCACGTGAGGCTCTGTTGGGGCTTGCACATCCTCAGTGTCTATCAGGTATTTGCCCTTGCCTCATTCCCCATCGCCCAGGCTCCAGTCCATTGCCATTGTTGGAGTCCACGAGCCTGTTCTTGCAGACGCGGGTAGCGGGTGAGCATGAGATTGTGCAGGATGGCAGCAAGCTTCCACGAAATCCTCCGCACGGTCGTCTGGGCGTGCTGCATGGTGGTGAGAAGTACCTGGGAACCTGTTGGCGCATGGGGGAAGGGGGGGGGAATTGCCAAAGGCGTTCTTCCCCACCTTTGCCTTCCTGGACAGCCAGTAGTTGAAAGATTCCTCTTTCACAGGTGAGGTATCTGGAAACTTTGTAGGGCTTCATGAGGTAGGTTCTGAGGAGAAGGCGTCATCACCCACCGATAAAGTAGGGCACATCTTGTGTGTTGTTGGGTAGGGGGTCTGATCTGGGAAACCCATCGATGAGTGTTGCGTTCCAGCCCCTGCCTTGATGGTGACTGGGTGTTGTATATCTGGGCATCTGAAGCTGACGCCGTTGTCTGAAGCATCGAAAAACATGAACTTGTAGTCGCATCAACATGGCAAGAGGATGATGCCTGAAGAAGGCCTTGTAGTTGCAAATAAGTGGACCCTGAGTTGCTGGAGCTTTTGGCAGGCCACTGCTTCCCATCTATGGCTTTCCAAGACGTGTGGGAAAGTTCGCACCTCTGATACCACTGCTTCTGCAACTTTCTTCCAGCCTCTTCAGGTGGTGGGGCACTGGAGGAACTCCTCCAGGTAATTCTTCGATGATGGCGCTGCACCACTTCTCTGACCACAATGCTGATGGTGTTGTGTGGCACCCTCCAGGCATAATGCATGTTTCTGTACGTGGTCCAGAGGCCAGGTGCCGCAGAGTCAGTGCCACCTTCAGTCCCAGGGTCCAGTGGGAATGTGAAGTTGGTGTTTGCCTTGGGGTCAACCTGGGTCTCAAGCCGCTCACAACTTCGTCAAACATGGCTGGTGGCATCCTCATGAAGTGCTGGAATGCACGAGGGTCTTCATTCCTCAGCTCCACCATCAGCTTTGTCATACACGTCCAAACTCACTCTTTCCCTGATTCTCAATCTTTGATTCCAGACAGCTTCTTTGGATGTCTCCTTCTTCCCCTTGCATAGAAAAAGGCGAAACAGTCTGAAGAGCGGCTTTGGTTCTGGGTGTTGAATGATGGTGGCTACAAAAGGAGTGTGCATGATCCATGGTGGAGATCAATGGATGATGTGAAGAGCAGGGCAAAGGCTGAAGAGGTCTGCACACCACGGCTGGTGGACTGATAAATGCGATCCAGGTGATTTCTTCCCCCTTTTTATAGGAAATGTGTTTGTTGCCGCTCGGTGGTCCTTCCACATACTACTAGACACCTCAGCATCCTAAAATATCTGAGATACGTCCATTATATGAATGTTTTTGTCCGTTTTAATGCTTTTATACGAGATGCATCCGCCTACATCCTTTCTATGTCTGTGCTACTAAACGCTTGTTGTGGATTGTTCACGTTACCTTTCCCTTCCTCCCTCTTTCCGCTGGCAGCGATGTGAAGTTGCGGCATGATGGCGCAGAGGATACTGAGAGGATACATGGACGTGTAACAATGACAACGGACTTAGACGTTGTTGCCCGTATGTGTCGAGGATGTTAGTCATACGCAGGCGGAAGTTCATCCACTCAAGAAAGTTTTGTGCAGCTCAAAACTTTTTGAATGGATTGAAATAGGCAGTATGATGGATGTTTTACGATAGAGCGTATGAAACACGTATGCAGTGAGTACACATCGGATGCATCGCGTTTTCCAATGGATGGCAAGCTTTTTTGTCCATTTTACATCCTCTTTGCATGCGTTGGTTCAGTGTGACATGGGCTTTATGTCTGGGATGTGAGGATTCTGTAAATATTTTCACAGCCATCTTTTTGATTTGTGCATTATACAGATTCTTGATTGAAGGTAGGTTGGTAATTTTTTTTTTCTGCAGTCCTACTTACTCTCTGAAGTCTGTGTCTGTCCTGTTGGGTTGCAGAACCAAACCAGACAGTTATGGAGGTGCAGATGATAGATTCAATACTTCCTCTGTAGAACTGTATCAGCAGCTTCTTGGGCAGTTTGAGCTTTCTGAGTTGGTGCAGAAAGAACATTATTTGTTGTGCTTTTTTGATGATGTTTTTGATGTGAGGTGTCCATTTTAGGTCTTGTGATATGATAGAACCTAGAAATCTGAAGATCTCTATTGTTGATACTGTGTTGTCTAGTATTGTAAGAGGCAGTAATCTGGGAGGGTTTATCCTAAAGTCTACCACCATTTCTATGATTTTGAGTGTGTTCTAGATTGTTCCGATCACACCATGAGGCAAGTTGTACAACCTCCTGTCTGTATGTGGATTTGTCGTTGTCTCAAATGAGACCAATCACTGTTGTATCATCTGCAAACTTCAATATATGAATGTTTTTTCAATGTTGAAAAAGCCAGAAGACCTACACATACCACCTCCACGTTGCTACCTGTTACCTCTACCTTTCTCAATTTTCCTACCTATTATGTTTGGTAGAAAAATCACATAGTTGTATGAATGATAGCTTATTTTTTTCTCTCATTCACAACTCTTATAAATATACACATCCAGAGACACACGCACACACACACAAATCTTTCTAGCATGAGTCATCAGAACCACATTATCATTTTAATTAATTCTGGTCATTCTGACATTAGATATTGCTTCTTCAGCATTATGGCCCATACCTCCCACTGAGATCTATTTTCTGTATTCAAACAGCAAATTTGGCTCTCTTAGCAAAGTGTTACCTATGTTACACATTTCAATCACTGCTAAAAAAAATTGTTTTGAACCTCTCATTCCTGGTCCAATTAATGCTAGCTGTAGCTAACTATATGACATTAATATTTATATGATATATCTGGCCTTTTGGGTTTGAAATGATTATATAAATCAGCATCACACCCTGAAAAACAAACCTTGGAAATATAAAATCTTTCTGTTGTTTTATATACATTGCAGTCTGTAATAAGAATTTTGTCAACCTTTAAAGCAACCTTCTCATATCAATAGAACAGATTTTTGTTTTTAAATTCTCTACTCAATTTGTAGTTTGAAAAATTAGGGGTATGTTTTTTCTGAATTTTCTCAAGGGAAAAAGAAAATTCTCAAAGATGCAGATTACTGTTTCTGGAAAAGTCCAGGAAAGGCATTCCCTATTAATGTTTTCCTTTGGGACCTATGGAAGCTGCAGACCACTGAATTGTACAATGGGGGACAAGTAAGAACCACAATCCAGCCATGAATGTTTCTCAGAAACTCTCCTTTGAAAAAATGTTTTAAAAATGTTTCAATTAGCAAATTGAATGGAAACTGGATTTAAGCAACACAGTGCAATTTGTAGTTAAAATGATACCTTTCCAGCTGGCTCACAGTAGCCCCAGCTTATCAGGAAGGCACCAGAATTAGGGAAAGCTATCTTGGAAATATACATCTAAACACATACACTGTATATAAACCTATTTTATTATTACCACACAGAATTTAGCTGAGTTGCTGCTCCATGGCTATTAAATATATGAAAAGATTATGGCACATCTACAACTTCTAGCAGTTGCAGCATTTGGCAATTTATACTCAAGATTTTCTGTTCATTTGTCATGAAGACTGTATACCTTTGGGAGAGCTTTCACCCCTATGCCTGTTTCCTGCCTGTTGTTTTGTTTGGTTTTTAATCTTCAAGGATTTGTCTAGTCTGGCCTCTCCTTTTCACATATTTTTATTGCTTAAAGTTGAGCTCATTTACTTAGTCAGCTCAACAAATGCCAAATATTGTTCTCTTGCAGGATGTTCTTCCTGGAATTCCACAGTGCACCAAAAAAGACAGTCAGTGGGAAAATGAAGATAAGGTCAACTTTCCCTCAGGAGTGCAGAGGACAAGAAATAGGCTAACAATGGATTGAGATTTCCTGAAAGCACAGTGATTTTCTCATATGTTTGGGGTCCACAATTTACAATACTCTTTACTCCATGCCTGATGTCCAAGTGGAGAATGCAGAAGCATCTTCTCTTGGTTACTAAAATGGCCCTCAAAGCCATGATAATCTTGGACTGTAGCATAACAGGAACAGATTCCACATTGTATTTCTGATGTAGAATCGAATGACAAACTTGTAAACAGCCTTTTTTTGGGAAGTGTGAAATGCATGAGGAAGAATTTCTTTTGGCAAAAATTGGTTAATGCCATTTTATTTGGCTGGAGAAATGGGGAAAGTGTCAGAAAAGAACTCTTCAAAGAAGTCTGCTTACCCAATTTCCATGACAACATGTAGGGAATACATAATTTTTGAAGGCCCAACAGATCTTTTTACCTCCTTTCATGAAAGGTTCCAGATATCATGAATCAGTTTTCTTAATAGCACAAGATACAGCCAAAAAAAAGGAGAAATAAAATGAAACAAAACATAGAAGTTTTCTCTTGAATAGTGACAGGAAATTAGTTAAATTATGATTTCATTCTTCGGGTTTTAAGCTTAACAACTGAGCACATTGCTTTCTTTCTCAGAAATAAGTTAAACAAATGTCAAAAGGATTAAACCCAAGTAAATACACACAGATATACAGATTTTAGAGTACATCATGTTAAAATCTTTTAAATGCTATTTAGAGAAGTAGTACATGTTATTTAAGGGTGTAGTACCTATGTATGTTTCTGAGTAATATACCTCAACTCAGAAAGTTAAGTTCAGTGGATCTTACTCCCTAGTATGGGGCTGGTTGATCCAGCCTAAATTTCTCTAATAGTATTGAAAATGGCAATACTTAAAAAGTGTTTTGACTGGTGGTGAACACAGCACAAAACATCATGGGCTGTTCCCTGATACCTCTAGATGACATTGCTTGGGTTTGCTTCCTTAGAAGAATGAGGAAAATTCTCAGGGATGACTCACATCCCAGTCAGCACTTCTTCACTCTCCTACCATTGGGTAGAAGATATAGAAGCATAACCAGCCACACCAATAGGCTGAAGAACAGTTTCTACCCATTGGCTGTCAGACTTTTGAACAGAAAATAACTTCATGTCAACATAGTATGATAGACTTGCAGGGCTGGTGCATTGTGCAACAAGGTCACATAGTATAATAAGATTGGGACTGGGTTAGGGATTTCTGTCCTCACTGTGAGTTGTGTTGGGGGGGTTGTACAAAGGAAGGCTCAGCCAATCTCATTTTACACATGTTGTACTCTGACAATAAAGGTAATAATAATAATGAATTATTATTTCTTTGTATGCTCAAAGCAATGCAAACTATGAAGATGCCATTCAAGTTCTATTACTATTCTGCCATTCTCTGTAGTTATGATTTAGCATAATTTCTTACTTTGATAATGTTTAATTATTCATCTTTTGTATTTCACAAATATTTTACCTTATAGAGTAATAACAATAGTTGAATGCTTTTATTTTTTTATTTCTTAGATTTATATCCTGCATTTTGGTCAGGAATACTGGAAAGATTATATTAGAATCCCTCTAATTTATTCCCATAGCAATCCAGTCTAAGGCTGAGGGAGAGTGACTGCCCTAAAGTTATCCAGCAGATTTCCAAGCTTGAGGATGGCCATGAAAGCCAGGTTTAGTACATTTTAACCACTAGGTTGCATTTTGCCTCTGTTTTAAATTCTTCATGTGTATTAATTGGAACTTTACAACGATGCTATAAGATAGTCAGTGCACAGCTATACATATGAAGATGTTGTTAAATAAATGGTGTGGCTCTGTAATGTCAGAGATCTCATCTACCCTCAAATCCATTCCTAGATCCACTTTCAGATCAAACAGTGAAATTTCATTCAGTATTAAGTTTATCAAGCAGTACGCTTTGCCAATTCAGATGCATTGCATTGTAGAGGCTAGAGATAATGGTACTTTCTAAGGTTTTTACCAACAGCAGACTCTTGTTGTTTTAACCAAAGGGTCTTCAAACTTGGCAAGTTTAAGACTTGTGGACTTCAACTCCCAGAATTACTGAGCTAGCATGACTGGAGAAGGAAGTCTGGGAGTTGAAGTCCACAAGTTTTAAAGCTGTCAAGTTTGAAGACCCCTGTTTTAACCATTTAGTCAGGTCTGACTCTTGGCAACTTCATTGGCAAGGTAGATCTCCATGCTACCTTGTCAAGCACACTTCTTTCAGTTGTTGGATGTTCAATTTTGTATCAGATTTGATATTATCAAGCCAGCGTCTTCTTTGCTTTCCCCTTCTTGTTCCATCAACCATTCCTAGCATCATTCATAGCAGGCGATTGATCCATATTAAAAGGCATTATAACAAGAACACAGTGAAAAAAAATGTAAAATTGTGAGATGTGAAACTATATTTAAAAGTCTCTGAGAAACAACAGCAACAACAAAAATGCTTGTCAGGCATTTTGAGATTACAGTGATTTCATTATGAAACCTTTCTATTATTACTTTTGTTTTGATTCCAGGGAGATGGGCAGCAATTTCCAAAACAAATACTGTAACGGTAAATCTGAGACAAATGATATGGATGTTAATTTATGTTCCTCTTTACTCTCCCAAAGTAGAATTTAGCCTTGATGTAAGGCTAGTATGCAATGTCATTCTGAGACTACATATGCACATTTTTTAAAGCCCTCCCAAAACGTCTGTCTTAACTTCCTATTGACTTCAGAAGGATTTTGAAGCAATGCAAATGGTAACCATACTAGGAAGTTTGCATTTTGAAGCTGTTCACCCACAAGTTAACTGTTATTCCTTCCCTGAATCAAGCACGTACCATCATTCTAAAACATCCCCTAGATCCCATGTGAGATACAGTTTCAATTTTACGGTAAATTTCCTGTTTTATGGATTCCTTTCTAAAAAAAGCTCCTTGCAGTATTCTTGGGAGAGCACTAACTTTTCTTAAAGCACACAAACCTTCTGGCCTTTTCTCAGCAGTTTAGTGCAATTTTTATAGCTTTCTCTCTCTCTCTTTTGTTAAAAAGGAAACCCCCAGAGCACATGTAATGAGCATTTTATTCTTTTACATATTGAGAAAGGGTTATGATTATTTTACTGTTAAATATAATCAATATGTTATTTTTTTCTCTCTCTTTCTCTTTGCGAAACAAATACCTATAGTTTGTACTGAAAAGATTGGCATAGAGGAAAAGGCTCAGTTTACTTTATTTTTTTCCTCTTCTATTATGGAGTGTTACTGCGGACCTGTTCAAGTTCAGATGGTAGGCACTGACTGAACATCATTTTTATCAATTTTATCAACTAATTGGCTCAAGTTCTTTGCCTGATCTCAAGATTCCAAGATTAATAAAAAGCAATTGAAAGACTGGTTTCAAAATACTTCGAGGGTATTGGTGAGGGGAAATCTTGCCACTCCGGAAGTGTGTTAAGCTGGTCCGGTGATCTAAATTGATAAAAACCACTTCTTTTTTAAAAGCACAAGTATCATCATGTCAGGAATTATTCCATTATCCTTTCATATCACTGACAGCTATTTCAGGAAAGTCTGAACAACTCAATCTGTGAAAAGATAGACATATTCTACTACATATAATATGATTGACAGATATCAGGTAGCTGCTATCTAAAAGGGAATATCTCTTGCTCAGGATTGAACCTCAGCATTCCTAGTGCTCTCAGACTGCATTAATAGCAACAAATAACAAATTTGTATTCTGAAATGGCATGAAGTTTCGTGATGAAAATAATTGCATATGTTAAATCCTTTCTACTGAGGCTATGAATATTAAAGATCTTAAATTATACACGTCACAGGAAATTGTAGATTTCTCCACATGATGAGGGAAACCAGTTCTGATGGACAGGATTTCTATCTTTCAATGTAACAATGTGCACAACATTGTGATTCTTAAGATATTTTTTCACGAACCATAATCTTAGCTTTGTGTCGGAGAGCAAGAGACAATGTGAAGATCTATTTTAAGTTTCAAAAAGACAAAAAGTGGCTTTCTTTGTACACTTTACTTAACAGTTTGTTTATAATTATAATCATTAAAAAGCCATAAAGTGCTATAGCAATCTCTCTTCTCTTCTCTTCTCTTCTCTTCTCTTCTCTTCTCTTCTCTTCTCTTTTCTCTTCCTCCCCCTCTCCCCTTCTCTTTCTCTCAACTAGAAAAAGCCAAATGAAGGCTATCAGTTATAAATGCTCTCAGTCTAATGCTAATCATGCTTTGTTTAAGAAACCATAATTGGCTACTTTTGTAGTAGCACTAAATTATAATCCATTATTTATAAATGGCAATGACTGAGACCCCACATCATGTTCAATGAAAACAAAATAAACTGTATTGTAGCTTACATCCGTGTCTTGAACCTAGTAATTAGGAAACTGTTTTACACCAGTTTAGACTATTGGTTCACTAAGTACAGAATGTCTAGATCAGTTGTCCATCCTCATTATTTCAGACAAAGTTATTTTTAAGTTATACCTAGTGATATGGGGATTGAATCCTGTGTGCAATGCATGTGTGCCACCATTGATACACACACATGGTGATATCCCTCACTGTAACCATATAACAACATCTGAGCTGAGAAAAAATAGCTGGTACCATATCAGTAGTGAGTTCCATGGCTGGAAAAAAAACACCCTAACCCAACAGCATCTTCCTGGGTGTACATGTCAAAGTGCCAGTCATGAGTTGAAAGCTCCACCCCCTGAAACATGAATGCAGAATAGTTATTTTTTCAATTAGATGGACAGCGTCCAAGAAGAACTGCAAACTGCAAAAAAAAAATGGCTGTACTTAGACATTCATTATGTTTAAAATAATTTAAGGTTTTTTTCACTGTTAGAGGGTGGGATGAGAGAATGTTTGTTGGACATTACAGGCAGATGCCGTCATTCCCCCCTAATTCTTGGCCAGCCTAAATCTGTCACTATGTTTCTCTTGTCTCCTTACAGATCTAGATAAAAGAAGTTTAGTGCCAGTGATCTATCAGAACTATGAAATACAACTAGACTGCCTGGCCTATGTTATAAAAGTTTTAACTCTGTAGCTTTGACTGGACTACAGTAAAGGAAGAATAAATAAAGTTGGAATCAGAGTCCCCATTGGCCCCTAAACAGAACATGGAGGAATCTGGTAATTGATGTTTGTCTCCAATGTAAAGGAAAGGATTCGTAATTTCAATCTGATGAAAAAAGAGCTTAGTTTAGGAAAGAATGGGGCACAGGAGGAGGGTATAGAAAAGAATCTACAGATAGAAGATTGACACCTGGAATGATGCCTACCAAATTACTACTGGAGTGCTGAGGCTGGCAGATGTTTTCCCAACTAGCTGGTGGTTTGAAGAGGCAGAGTAACAAAGCTAGACAAGTAAACTAATTGTTTTATCTGTCACTCATTGTACATGTATAATCAGGACAACATCATTCGGTCATGCATCAGAAGACATGCAACAGAGATAGGATAAAGATAAGCTGCAGGGACAGCAAAGCTCAGGACAACACTTATTGATTGATTGATTTATCCCTTGTCATATTTAAGAACTGCCCATCTCCCTCATAGAGGAACTCTGGCCAGTGTGCAATAAAATATTAAAAACAACACGTAAAATTTAAAAGAGGTAAGGAATGTTATGTCAGAGTGTTTTTAGCGTGACTACTATTGTGAGACAACCCACGAGCAAAACACAGTACACAGAGGCTTTGTCTTTTAACAGTGGTTTATATATAAGACAGCTATGTACATACATATACAAGTAGACAAATACCTGGCAAGCAATCAGTCTTCATTACTCTGCATGGAGGACTACAATGGAGACAGAACATAAGGAACGAGAGGTATGACCTCTCATGGTTTCATATATATAGACGCTTCTTAAAGTAGTAAACACTGTGGGACCAATCCTCAGTCTTAAAGTGGCAATAACCATGCTGATTCATCCTCATTGCATCGGCCTTACAACAGCTGGTCAGCTATTAAATCTCAATACTTTGACATGTTAGAAATGAATTGAAAGGTGGGGAGATGACTTTCAGGGCACCAACCATCCCCATGGCTGTGTGCTCTTCTGTGCTCCCCTTGTGCAGAGCCATATTTTTAATACTTTTTTGGAAGGTCAGGAGAATGGGGTCCTGCCTCCACTCCAGGGCAAGAGTACTCCAATGGTGGGGGAGGGGGACAATGGCCAAAAAGGCTCTTTTCTTAAATCTTTTCAGTCAGATCTCTATAGCTGTTGGGGTTCAGAACATACCATCTCTGCATGACTGAGTGGGATGGGCTGAGGTAACAGAATGAAGACAGTTCTGTAGGTAATATTCTGCTGATTCAAAGTTGTGTGGCTAGCACTTTAGTTCCCTGGTGGGAAAGGCCCAAATACAACGTATTGGAAGTTCCCATCCATCAAACCTGGAGTCAGATACAAATATTGTGTGAAACTGTAAATACTGAAATCATAATCAGCCTGTAGCTATTTTAGAAAAGGATGGTTGGATGGAAGTGAATATACTGAAGCCCTACTCATCAGGAAGATGAAGAAGCCATAGAAATCTAAATTTAGATTTGATTTCCACCTAAATGAAATTTCAATGTGTTTCCCCAAGGAAAATTTAACTCAGTTAAACAAACAAAGTTGCCCTTATTTTCTGGTATCTTAGATACTGCTGATTTGAGTCCTGCCGATGTTTTTAAAAAATCCCTTATAATAGTAATACCAAAGATTTTATTTCCAGAAAAGTTCAAAATATATCCTGGGTAAAAAAAATATGATACATTACCATGCTTGAGGACATCAGAATCACATGAAATAAGCTTGAGGATACTGGATCTGATTGCAGAACTTTCAATCTGATCCTTTGTTCTTGATGAAGAGGCTTCATGTGAAGTTAATTTAGGGGGGTGGGGAGAATATCTTGTTTAGAGGCCAAAGACCTACAAAGGAAATCCAAGGCTCCAAATTTGCTAGGTAAACAAAATTATTAAAGATTTAAACACAGAAGATGCCATAGATTTATTTGGGATGTGAGTTGCAGAATTTGCCATTTTGGCAACTTCTTTGGTAACTTTGATCTGTTTTTAGGTGCTAATGATTTAGGCTTTTAGAGATTGCTGGAATAAAATTGATTAATTCATGCTGTGTGTTGCATTTGGTTATAGGTGACCTAACCAGAGATAAAAAGTTGAAAGGGCTGTGATGACCAGACAATACTATTTATAACAACAAGATAACCTCCTTTCATTATGGCTGGGCCAATGTAGCACACAGATTATTTTCCCCCCCCCCATGTCTCTTCTCTAGGGGAGGGCAACTTTCGCATCTGAAGAATTCTTGGCAAACTAATATGCCACCTCTTGGGCTAATTAAATTAGAAAGGATCAAAAATACAGAGTGGCTTTTGTGGTAGACACAATGTTGTGCTTCATGCTCAGAGTGGAATTTCTGCTACTTATCCCCCGTCTTCTCTTTTTGCCTCTAGCAGCTTTCTGGACTCTCTAACACAGTCAAGTTCCTAATTTGCCTCAATGAGAGAGAATTATTAACTGATAATAAGAAAAGGAGCACTCACTGCTTCAGGCTGAATGAAGTGGAAAAGGGTGAAGCTGCACAACGGCACCTGAAGCACATGCATTTTTTTATTATTAATTTTGCCTAGAACAAGGCGTTCAGGATTAAAATTGCTGTGCAAATGACAAAAGCAGTCATTATATCAGAGTCTCCGGATCTAAAAATGTGAACTTTTTATTTTTAACAGGAATAACTTAAGCTAATAAGGAGTTTGCCTCTTCTTATGTCCACATGAAACAATTTGGATTGGAGCTATTGCTGCATTGCACTGTTTAAAGTGTATAATTCAAGGAGATTAGTTATTAGAATTTTGTTGTTGATGGCCTGTATTTTCTTCCTCTTTGGGGCCAAGGTTATCCATTTCAGAACATTAATGATCACTTTGGATTTTAAAGCAAAGATAGGAATGTTGATGTGTAGAATAGTTAATTCATCAGGCACTCCAAGGCAGATAATGAGCCCATAGTATGATCTATAAAAACAAGGTGAGGTTATTTCTTCACACTAAGACACTTTGTAATATCTGGATATTTTTGTGGATACAAGTATTGCAACATCCATTTTTGTGGATACTGGATTGCAACATCCATCATTGCCATTTAGGATATTCATGCTGGTTGAAGTTAAATCATGTAACACAACATAACTGGAAGCTTTCAAGTTGTGGAAAGCATTTTTTTTTTTAAGGCGGAGCCAAAAAGTTGAAGCAGTGAGAAATAGGTCACTATGCTGAAATTATATTAAAAGAAGAATGATTAATTTTTTAAAATAGTTTCATAGTCTTTTTTCAGCTGGAATCTGCTTCGCTTTTATGTATTGTCTATATTTAAATTATTTTTATTTCAATCCTACATGCTTTTCTCATGCCTTCAATATATGTGAAAAAAGAAAAATCTTGAAATGCAACAAAGGTTGTACATATAAATGGCAGCTGCTTAGAGAGAACACTATCTGATGTCCTAATGATTTGAGTGAAGTCACATTAGGTATATTCACATTTAGGGGAAAAAAGGAGATGATAAAACATTTTCTTTTTCATTACTCTTTTTATCAAATAGATTTTTGCTTGGTCCTAAGTTATAGTAGAAAGAAGAGATAATAACATAAAAATACAACTTCTAACCATAAAGTGAACTAAACGGACACTGTTTTTCACATCCCTCTTTGAGCTGAAAAGCTGATAGAAAAAGTAAATGAAGGGCAGAGGAGCCCTAAAGCTCTTTTTTGTCTGTCTGAATTGCTGGACTATATAGGATCTTGTTCTGGTGTGTGTGTGTGTGTGCGTGTGCGCGCACGCGTGCATTGTGAATCCTTAGAGACCCCATTTGGAATCTGGATTCTGTGTGTTAAGTAATGAAGAAACACATACAGACAGTTTCTATCCCAAACGGAATTAATTTTTTTTTGCACATTGTGAAAGTGGGGACTGGGGAGACAAGGAAGAAGAGAAAGCTGTATTCTCTAACTATATTCATGTAATTGGTACACTAGCTCTGTCCTGATATCTTGTGCATGTAAGCTAAATTAATAACAGCAGAACATATCTGCTTATGTTATGGAAACATTAATCGTAAGGACACTCAACTTTGTAACTGCAATATTTTTGCCTGTGTTTACAAGATGTGTCAAATGATTGCAAAAAATGAAAGGATTTGTTTGGATATTCAGACTGTATCAATGTGAGTAAACAAAAATAAATCTGGTGCAATGGTTTCATGCTTGCTTATAGGCACAGCTAAACATATGGCTTATACAATAGTTTCTCCCAAATAGGAGTTCCAACCCTGATACTGTTATTTAGGCCATGATATCGCAGTACAGAGCAGAGTTCTCTGTCTAGTCAACATGTCTTATTGATTGCTAGCATTTATAGTGTTTCCTGAATATTGATTTTTTTATATCATCCCAAATAATACTTTCAGGAACTTTCAGATCTCAGAACACATAATTAGATGGACTAATGAATAAATAAATAGAAATAAATGAGTAGCTACTGAAACAGGGATAATCAAACTGAGAAACATAGTACTCTGTTCATTAAGAAATTAATATAAAATCAATAGGTCATAAAACATGGGATAAACTAAACTTTGTTCTGAATGAATAGGACTACTATCCATGCTGCTATTAGTAATAATACAAAGCATTTTTATATTGTATCAGTACAGAGTGCTTTGAAAAAAATATTAATTATACAATCCACATTTTCAGGTTGTATTCTAAAAAAAGAAAGTTAAATAGAGAAATAAAACCATGATAACCACCATTAATTTGATTTTCCCAGATATATGGGGATATTTATTCTGGATCAGATGATAATTAGATTTACCTGACAGCTATTCTTTGCCTAGGTTCTGTTCTTTGTTGGTCTGTTTCTCTTGTTATTTTTCTCTTCACCTTTTAGTTATTTATCTGCATTATTTTAAAATTACCTTGAATCTTTTTTAAAAAAAATAAAAATGTCAATTAAAAAAACCTTTTTATTAAATTCAAAAAACAAGAAAAAATAATACAAGGAGAGAAAAAAATCATAAAATTGTAAAAGCCACAAAACTAAACCATGTATTAACTGGTTTTGCCGTCATGTTCCTTCTCTCCTCTTTTCCCTTCTCCAGCCAAGAATTTCTCCAAGATAACATAGATGTCCATAGTTGGCCTCAGGGACTGTTTGACAACATACTCATTGTGACTTCACAACACAATTCCTACCTACACACAGTTGCATTGTGACTTCATGACACACATTTCTTTCCCCTGCCCCAATTTTTGTGCCAAAAAGAGAATATAAATGCATATCAAAAGAACATTCAGCCATTTGTGTGAAGCTTGCTAATAATAATAACAATACTAATACTAATAATCCTTCATGTCAACTATTATGGCACTTGTGAAATAGCTTCGTCTTTCTTCCCACTGTTGGTTTTAAGCTAATCCCCAGACAAATGACTTCACTAATGTCTTTGTACAAATTGCTAAACTAAGATCCATTTAAGGGATTAATTCCACAGGACTATTAGCTAAACTGATCCATATATCCATTTTTTGGCCATGGTTCCCATTATTTATATATCAGGGTTATATTTTTCATAAATATAGATTTTCTTCTACTTAGATTCCCTAGCTTGCTAGCTTCTAAGTTACTCCTACAGAATGAATCAGAGTCTGGAGCACACCACTAGTTTGTAGTAATCTCATTTAAGAAGTTGATCCTTACCTCTGGCTAAAGCATTTTCTTCCATTTGCAAATTATTTTCTTGGTGATTTTATAATTCTTTGATGTTTTCCAACAATCTTTAAGTTCTAGCAGGGATAAAAGTCTTAAACATACAAAATCTCAATGACCAATAACCATATCAACCTGGTGTCTTGTCCGGGCTCTCACATTTAGAGATAATTCCACTATGCCTTATTGGATATTTTGCAACTAGAGAATATAAACAGTTGTTGTGAATCCCACAATCTTTTCTCAGATGCTTTGATATATTTTATGACTGCTATTATTCAACCACAATAGCTAATTTATCCCAAGGAAGATACACAGACTAGTCACATCAGTATCACATGTTCCCTCCATTTTTCTAATTAGCATGAAATTAAAAGAGCATTGCTACTGGGTTTAGGTCCTGTGATAACAAAGCCAACCTAGTATATCCAGTGGTATGGTATTCTGATCCCCGAATAAAACTGCAAAACTGTATAAAATTTCCCCTCCAAGCAACACATCTCCACACTGATACCTTTGTTTGAAGATTGAAAGGAGGAAATATCCCACACTGAACAGCCAAATGATTTTTCTGTTAAGGAGAAGGAAAAGCAGTTCTCTTTTAATGGAGTTCCAGTTCTTTGCAAAAAGTGTCAGTCATGCTGTTTTGTCAGCAAAAGGGAGAGAAGGAGAGCGGGCATGTATGTGCATACAAGCACTTACACTTGCACTTGGGGAGTAATTGTACGATACTTCAGGGAGCAATATGTGAATCTGAAATGTGCTGAAATCTGAAACATTTCGCCTAGTGCAGTGCTCAAAAGATCAAGAAGAAAGGATAAACATGTATCTCATTCTGCCAATATCCAGAATTCAGTATGGTGGCTGACTCATTATGGTGAACGAACATCACATACCATTTATATCAACCCTGAATTTTTCATCTCCCACTTATGGGCAAAAACAATCACTATAGAATCTACTGACAGGAAACAGAGTATTAACAATCTAGGAAATGCTGCCTTAGGGAGGTGTGAATCCTAAAAAGCCTTCTTCATTTCACTGCCCACTTTGGCAGGCAGTTTTCAGGTCCAGCACTTTTTCAAGATATTTTTTCAAGTTATTTTTTAATGTTAAACTTTAAGAAGGAAAATTGTACTTTCCCTTAACACGCAAGACAGCTGAGTGATTTCTTGCAGAATTAAAAAAAAAAAAACTTAGTAAAAACAAGGCTTGCTAAAATATAGCTCTGAGCTGTAGCTGAAGATCTTTCTGGTTTGCTTCTCTGGTGCTTGTGGAAATGGTCTGTCTATTTACATAGTATATCTATTTATGTAGTATATTCTATACTATCCCTCCATGTCTCTGCAGATATTTAGAGGTGAGACAGAGAACCAAGGAACTAGTTGAGGTTCCTCTGAAGTAAAAATCTCACGTCCCAAAGAAAATCCAGACAGAATTAACATCCTTACTTTCCACCTCATAGACATGCCAAAATAATATCAGTTCTTATACATGTACTGCATTTATTCCTCCCCACCCCACCCTTTTTTTTTTTTTGCTTGGTGGTGGGTCAAGTTGCTTNCCCTTTTTTTTTTTTTGCTTGGTGGTGGGTCAAGTTGCTTCAGTTCAGAGGACGCTGCCAGTCTTACTTAAAAGTGGTTGCAATTCATATCTATGAAAAGCAATCAGTCTCTCAAGGAAAATGAGAAAGGAAGAAAAAAAGGGGGATAAAATACAAGCACATTTTGTGAATAACAACCGTAGCATCCAAACTATTGGAAAGGTTTATCTGCCCTTTCTTTTTCATTTTTAATAAAGCAGCATAGGCACAAATAAAATATGCCAACTGGTTAGAACATAAAATCTCAGGCTATTTTTGGATTCATCATGGCCCCTTTAACTCCTGCAACCCCCTCCCTCTTTTTGAAAAAAGGGTATTTGCCTAGATATACCTCAGTGATGTATATCATGTTGCTGTACATTGCCTCAAAACATAGAAGACCTCCAAAGGTACTCTTTACCCTTCCGTTTAAAATTAGCCCTGAACATCTTTGCAAAAAATAATTTTAAAAAAGTATGCAGAGATCTATAGAGTTAGGGTTATTTTTTTTAAATCCACCTCCTTCTCCTTGCTTTTATTTTATTTAACAAATTTATATCCCTATAAACTCTTGACAGAAGGTCACAAAAATGGAGAAGGAGAAGAAGAATAACAGTCATGAAAACATCTCCTATCTTAATTCCTTTGATTTACAATTTCTAATTCCTTTTCTGTGCATTGTGTGACAATTTATCTGACAGAAAAGAGCGTGATGGGTGCATATATGTGTGTACTGAAGATAGAATATGTATATCCGTCTCCTAAGGAGGGTTTTTAACCAACTGGCAACTGGCTTCTTTGCAAGACTGTGTTCACATTAGCAGCTTGAAACAGGATGCTTTCCGTGTTTTATACGCCAATATAAAATGCCTATATAACCTGATTTGTACTGAGAGTTCCAAATTTGATGCTGATTTCTATTATCTTACCTGAGGATAGGAAAAACAAATCGAATCCTTTTAACCCTTACTGTAAAGAATTAGAAAAAAACGGTAAAACTCAGCACAAAAATTCCATGGACAGAAAGGCAAGGTGTGTGTGTGTATGTGTGTGTGTTCTGCCTCTGCCTACCAGTATCCATTGGTATTCATCTGGCTAGCATCACGTCCGTGTGTGAGGCTGTTTGGAAACTGAAACAGCATTTGCTGTGTAAACAAGAAGACAGCAAGGAGCCTGGGCACGGCTTAGCTCAATTGTTCTGTACTAAAGCTGCTTGGTGCTGTGAAATTGAAACTGAAACTCCTCTCCTCTGCTTGTGTTTTGCATTTGGATGGAAGCAGATTTCTTTTTAGGTGGAGAGAAGAAGAAGACTCCTTAGAATTAGAGCAAATGTTAATGAGATAATATATGAAATACTAATGCTCAGATGGTCATTTCAAAAAATCCTTTTTCTTAGTGAGCACCTAGAACCCAAGAGGAACATATGTGGCAAATTTCAAAGTGTGTAGGCTTAGGGTTCTGGAGATTTTGTGATGATACGTGAGTGGTATTTTCATATATATATTGTTTTCTTAAGTTTTTCATGGGTACTTACATGTATGGTATTAGCTTGTTCCGTTATTTTCCCCAACAGTCATTATAGTTGTGCTTTTTAAAGTTTTAGAAACTTTCGGCAAAGAATCTCCATCTGCCATCATTCAGGCTTCTGTATTGTCACAGAATACACACACCACACCTAATTACCTATACATATCATATACAGTATACATATACATATACATATACATATACATATACATATACATATACATATACATACATACACACACACACACACACACACACACACACATACATATAAACCCACTAAAAATGCCCTTGTGTAAAATAAAATATCTGAAGTAGGCTGCTATCACAGGTGCTGGCAACAAAGAAGTACATAAAACTCTTTTTTAAAACCATTTATCTGTTTGGATTTTTTTTTCCACCTAGATCTAATAACCATTTATTTTTTGGACAAATCTAAAAAATAAATAAAGTTCTTGAATTATCTTTCAGAAGAGTTAATTTCTTTGGAACTTTGGTAATTTTGCCTCAGAGGGATTGGAAGATATCACAGATATCTTAATATAGTATAACTAAAGGAAGCAAATAAATATGAATCACATTGTTAATTAACTAATTTGGTTGTTTTTAATTTAACTTTCTGTGGAATTACTGTTACTTGCGTAATTCAACTTGTACCATAGATTCTTTGACTAATGAATTCAAATACAGAAATTTATTTGGGATTTATAGACATTATATTTAGTGTGATTTGACCTTCAGCATCTGGTTTCATTTTTTTTTTATTGGAACTGACACCATCACTTTCACATGCACTTTACTCACAACACAGACACAATAAAAACCTGGCATCTTTTCTCAATTTCAAGCTGACAAATAGCTTTGTTAAAACCAATCTAGGAAATTACTCCATTGTCTGACTTTTTTTTTTTAACTTTATTTCATTGGATGTTGTCTTTTTCCTCTTGCTATGGCAAGGACCATTTCCTATTAATTCCAGTGGTAAATGCCATCATAATAGCTTGGAGATATAGGCTGCTTTTTTGTTTTAGTTTCAAACTGGCTAAATTAAAATTAATTCAAAGTACTGGGACTTTTATGAAATGGAATGACCAATAATCAAAACTTTAATTGGTAACAAGATTGCTTTTCCTTCCATCATAATAGTTGGGATTACTTAACAAATTATAAATAGCTAATTTTATCAGCTGCAAGCAATGTGAGACAACTTATATTATTCAAGAATAGGTATGTTTTATACCATAACTGAGATATAATTTCGGGTAGCATGATGAAAAGCTTAGTTATTTCAGAAAATAACAAAGAAATGTGTGCTGAATCTATAGTATATAGTGTGCTATAGTGTTTATCAACTATGATTGTCATGTATCCAGGTTATAAGTGCCTGGAGGCAGCAAGGGTCTGGATAGGGAGAAACCCAGGGGTGGGATTCCATTGGTTCAGATTGGATCGCATTGGGTAAACCCCTTGTTCCCATGTTCAGCTCACTCCAAACTGGTTCGCTGCGACAAGGAAGTGGTCCTGCCCACCCGCCCACTCCTTCTCGTTCCTGTGCTTTATGTCTTTGTCTAGAGCACAGCTGAGAAGTTTTCTTCACAGAGGCTGCAGTTGAAGGTAAGTTCAAGCTTGTCTTTTTAAAATTCAGAGTGTGCAATCACCAAACCGGTTGTTATACTGGTGGAATCTCACCTCTGGAGAAACCCCCTTCAACTCAACCCTGGCAAGAAAGAATGGTTCTGGCTTTTGGTCCTCCAGATTCAGTTGAAATTTCATCTTTGATTCCGGGTGGAGTAGCACTTCTTCTGGACTGAGCTGGGCACAATTTGGGAGTTCTCCTGGACTAATGGACCCTGCTCAAGGAGAAGGTAGCTAGTTCAGGGGTGTCAAGCTCACATCATAATGACATCATCAAGTGATGTATTGTTACTTTTTCCTCCTTCGTTAAACCAGGCATGGGGATGGCCAGCACATAATGCATCCAGGCCACAGGCCACGAGTTTGACACCCCTGATCTCATGCATCAAGTGCATCCCTTCCTGGACTGGGAGGCCTTGCTTGCAGACAGTCATGTCTTGGTGACACCCCTTCCCAATTTAGATTACTGCAATGTGCTCTACCTGGGGCTAACCTTGAAGACCACCCAGAAACTTCAACTGGTCCAGAATGCAGCAGTATGTGCAGTGTGTACAGTGTTGGGTGCCCCTAGGTTTGCTCTCTATTGCACAAGCTGCAGTGACTTCCATTTTCTTTCTGGGTGCAGTTGAACATGATGGTCATCACTTTTCAAGCCCCATATGCCAAAAGGGAAGATTATTTGCAGAAGTGCTTTTCCCTGAGAACAACTACACATCCCACTAAGGAGCTATGGTGAGGGCATGTTGGTGAGAATGCAGTACTAATTCTGCTGACTGCCAACTGCCAGCCTTCCATCCTTCCAAGATTGGTAAAATGAGGATCCAGATTGTTGGAGGGACAATATTCTGACTCTGTAAATTGCTTAGAGAGGGCTGTAAAGCACCATGAAGTGGTATGCAAGTTTAAGTGCTAGTGCATTAAGTCAGAGATTGTGGGCATGCTCAAGTCCCACACTTAAATATTGCCATCTTATGAAACATCTAGGAAGCATGTCTTCTCTGTGGCAGCCTTTGTCCTATGGAACACTCTGGCCTCTGAAGTCCGGGAGGCCTTTACCTTCTTAGTTTCTTAAAGCACTGAAGACCCAGTTTCTCCCCCAAGTGCTACAGTAATATGAGGTGACCACATATTGGCAGCTGCACTTGACGCCCAGTTATTATGTGTTTGGGATTTTTTTAAAATATAGTTTTGATGTGTTTTATATTGTTTTAATTTTTGGAGCAGCTCAGAATTTGTTATGAGATGGCCGGCAATATAATTTTTTTAAAATAAATAAACAAAATAAATAATAATACTGTCCCTTAACTAGTTTATGGCAAGCTCCTGTTCTGAATTACTTTGATGCCATAGAGTTGGATGTAACTTGTGGTGACTCCATAGGCAAATGATCACCATCCTGGCCTGTCTCCAGTAATAACTAATAATTCTTCCAAGAAGAGGACTGAAATCTCTCATCTTGTCCATAGAACCAACTTTATTGATTCTACTTCAGCCTTGTCTGTCATGTTCATTTTTGTAGTCCATCATCCATTCACATTAGATGCTCATAGTATGTGATTTTTTGTGCTTGCTGATCATTGCCTCAAGGGAGCAGTCTGTTATTTTTTTTTTTTAGCTCAAGACTGACTGATTTATTCTTTTGCATTTGGNAGTCTGTTATTTTTTTTTTTTAGCTCAAGACTGACTGATTTATTCTTTTGCATTTGGTGATACTGTTAGTAACTCATAATAATTATACTATTCACAGAGCTATAGTTTAAAGGCATCAGTCTTATTTCTTTTTTTCATTTCTTCTCAATATCTAGCCTTTACAGAGGAGCATTATCATTGGAAAAATATTGGCTGACTTATTTTTATGTCTCCATCCTTTATCAAATTTATGTGGCAATCCATTTCACTAGAAATGACTCCGTGTACAAGTTACAAAGTGGTTACAACACTCTGTGCACAAGTGTATAACACTTAAAAAAACAGTATATATATATTATGTGTGTGTGTGTGTGTGCGGTATGTATATGTGTGTATATATATATATATAGTTTCTGAGGTTTTCACGATATATGATATATATATATATATATATATATTATATATATATATATTATATATATTATTATATATAATATATATATATTGTGCTGTTAGCTTCCTTCGGGTATTATCCCACGTCATTGTAAGTTCTGTAAAGTTGTAGCTCATTGTAGTTCTGTTAATGTGTAGCAACGTTTTCAGCAGAATCTTCATCTGCCATCATCAGGCTTCTGTACAGAATCATAATCAGCACAAATGTAAGTACCGCGCAAGCTTAAAAACATATATAATATATATATATATATATATATATATATATATATAATACTATATATATAATATATATATAATATATATATATATATATATAATATTATATGGATCTCTTGGTTATTCGGGTTTTCTCCCGCGTAGAATTGGAAGTATCTAGCAACGTTTCGATGAAGTTCTCATTCATCATCTTCAGGCTTGTTTCTTCAGCTCTGTGCTTCTCAGAGTAAATGTGAAGTGAATTGTATTTTGGGGTGTAGGACTGTTGAGGTGTGTGAGGAAGTTGTTCAGTTTTTTCTTTCCCGTGTGGCCAGATTATGAACGGGAAAGAAAAAAACTGAACAACTTCCTCACACACTCAACAGCCTACACCCAAAATTACAATTCACTATGGAAACACGAAGCAACAATCAACTTCCCCCTAGATGTCTTATGTCGTACAAAAAAATCCAATGGCTCCCTAGGACACACCATCTACCCAGAAAGAAAACACATACAAACAGCTATCTACATGCACTCTCACACACACCAATCCAGCACAGATAAATTTCCGTGGCCAAAACTCTAATCACCCAGACCAAAGATGAGACATGACCATGGACCAGAAGACATACCCAGCTGCACCACTACCGACTTCAAACCCCTCCAACCCATACAAGAAGTGAACTGACACCCACCATGAAAGATGTTGCACGACCACGAACGCTGAAGCCAACAACAGGATCACAGCTCACCAGCTGAAATCCCCCAGGAACTAAGACTAACCTGAGCACAACCAAGCCCGCCACCTGAACAGAACACACCCCCAACCAATCAGAACACAGCCAAGCCCCCACCCCAATCAATCACAACCCCACTAGCAGTTAAAAGGAAAAGCAGAATGCAAGCTCACATTATTCTGAGAAGCACAGAGCCGAAGAAACAAGCCAGAAGATGATGAATGAGACTTCATCGAAACATGCCTAGATACTTCCAATTCTACATGCGAGAAAAAACCGAATAACCAAAGATACACACACACACACACACACACGTATATGTGTATATATATATATATATGCATCAATATTTATTTAAAATGTACAAAGTCACCCAGCATAGGAAAGTAAATATTAGCCATTTTGAACGTTCCAATTGATACAAATACCAAATCTGAGGAACTTAATGAACATTAAAAGAGATGGTGCGAACCTTTGAGGGAGAGGGGGGAGAGAAGGGAAAGGACATAACAGAGATGACGTCATCCTTGGGGGGAAAGATTGAAGGTTCCATATGATGGGCACCATGGAAGAAAATGTCCCATGCCTCCTGCACTTGCCAAGTTTTAGGCCGCTCTGTCACACTGGCCGACGATGCAAAACGTTTGTAAAAAGGACACAGCGGATGAGAAAAACATTCCATCCGTTGTTATACGCTCTCAAAAGTGCCCTGTAATTTGCATAACCAGCACGGACAACATGGAAAGGAACGGACGGGGGGAGGACGTAGGGCGGATGGAAAGAGGATGCTCCACAGCAAGCCTAGCGATGGAAGCGGATGGAGCGGATGGCACATCCACAAGGCTTCCGGGGGAGCATAGCAAAGGGACGCGGAACGGAAAGAGCGGATGCAGAGTGGATGCCGAGCGATGAAGCGGATGACTAGCGGAAGCCTAGCGATGAAGGGGATGCTAGCGAAGCCTAGCGGATGCCTAGCGAAGCCTAGTGGGATGCTATGGATGCCAGCAGTCAACTGCACATGCGGAGAGGATGCATTGCGTCAGTCCGCGGATATAAAGGGAAGCAGCTCCCAAGCAGGTCACCATTCAGAGGAAAGACCTGCTTCCAACACAGCTCTCCAGCCAGCGGCCAGCAGCCATCAGCCAGCAACCCAACACAACCATGGGGAAGAAACGAAGCTTTTGCCATCTACTGCCAGCCCTGCAAGAGGGACAGGGCCACCCTCTCCACCCCCTGGCCCTGACTCTGCTTCTGCTGGGCTTCTGCCTGCGGCTCGATCTTCTGGTGCTGGGCTTCTGCTGATCTGCCTTCTGGAGTGGTGCTTCTGCTGATGCTGCTTCTGGTGGTGGTGCTTCTGCTGGTGCTTACTCTGCTGGCACTGCTCCTAGTGTGGCTGCTCTCTGCTGGGCTTACTCTGCTGGCGCTGCTCCTGTGGTGTGCCCTTCTGCTGGTGCTTACTCTGATGGCACTGCTCCTGGTCCTGCTGGTCGTCCTGGTTCCTGCTGGTGATCCTGGTTCCTGCTGGTCTGCTGGTCCGTGCTGGTGCTCGTGCTGCCCTCATCCTACTGGTGCTGCTGTGCTGCTGTGCTCCTTCCTGCGGGTGCTGGTGCTTGGTGCTGGTCCTGCTGGCCTGCTTTTGCTGCTACATGTTGCTGCTGCTGCTGCTGCTGGCTGGGGGAGGAGCAGCCCCACAACCTCAAAGCCCTCTGATGAGGGCCCATATGCCCTGCAAAGGGGAAGCAGGCAGACACTGAACGGAGAGGAGGCAATACAACAAGAAGAGGAACATGAGGAGGAGGTGTTGGAGTGGCTGAGGAGAATGAGTATTATGCGGAAGGACACAGGCTCTATTGAGACACCAAGAGGAAGCAGGCTGCTTGGATGCCTGGGCAACACTTCGGAGGTGCTCCTCGACAGGTGGAAGCACATGCACACTTGGTACGGAAGCTGCACCTCAAGAAATCTGCCAGGACCGCGGTCAAGCTGACGGACAGAGAGACCTATGTGATGGCCAAGTGCAGCTTCTTGGAGGGTGAATCCGCCCACCGAGGAGCACCCCTCTCACAACCCTCTCTCTCAGCAAGCCTGCTGAGAGCCAGTCCTCTTCTGGGAAAGAGTCAGTTCCTGTGTCCAGGCAGGTATCTGTGGAGCATGCCACAACGGAAGAACCCCCGCACAGCTGTACTACCCGTGGTGGAAGCACGTGGAGACCCCCTGACGCAGTGGAGAAAGGAGATGGCACTTCCACCACAGCCCAACCTGCATCCACCCCCAGCTCCACCTCACCGAAAAGCAGAGAGCCAGACAGGAGCGGCAGAGCCACACTGTCCTGCTGTGAGATAGGAGACACCATCAGGAGCAGCGGAGATCTCAACTCTCAGCTGGTACACACCGATGCCCATCCTCCAACCGCAAGCCCTTCCTCACCTATGTCAACCAGACCTCATGAACATGTCGGAACCCCAGTACCAGTGGTAAGGACAGGATCACCGATCTTCTTCACAACCCTCCAGACCCAGCTGAACCTGCTTCCACCCAGTCCAGGCCTGCTCCTCCACCCCAGGTGATGTCACTGCCTTTCCAAGCTTTCCACAGCCCTCACCTACCAAGACTATGGCTACCAGGAGTCCAGCAGCACAGGTAGCCCTTCCCAGTCCAGGCCACAGGTACATCGGATGCCACCAGTGCCACTGATTCCACCGATGCCAGCACGCCACCAATGCAGCCACGCACCAATGCCACCACGCCACAGATGCCACCGACGCCAGTCCTCACCCAGCTTCAGACCAGATACCCCACTACACTGCTCCTTCCTCCACCCCACAGCCAAAGCTGGCCTCAGTACATCTGTCATCGGTATTGGGCTGACACCCCATGTCATTGGAGGAAGGGTTCTCAACATCACGGGGCTGACCAGCTGTCTGAGAGCTCCTCAACACACCGTCCCCTGTTGTCCTCTCAGGCCAGGCACCCCAGTGGCGCTTCAGACCAGCACCCCAGCCGCAGCCAGCTCCACAGCACCTGACCCTTCACCCCTGAGACTGGGCACACCTCAGAGTGACCAAGAAGAGTACCAGAGACTGGGTGGCTACCTGTTGACTTTATCTTTGCTTAAGACACTTGCGTCATTTTCTTTTACAGCTTGTTATTAATAAAGATTATCTTTGCTTCACACACTTGCTTCATTTATTTTAGTCAATAAAAGTCTTGGTGAAACTTTTTAGAAATGTTTTAAGCCTTTGCATGCTTGTGGGATGGGGTTAAGATAGCAGTGGGATGGGCAGGGATACCTTTGGGATGGTAATACTGTGGGATGGCAGGATACTTTGGGATGGGTAATAGCTTGGATGGTAATAGCTATGGATAGATAAGCCTCCAGTGCAAGCATAGTGGGACTGTATGGCGCACCCTCCCATGCCACACCTATGGCCCTTATTATCAATAACAATTTAATCATTCATCAACACATTTCAACAGAAACACAACTCTTTATTAAATGCCCTGTTCATTGTAGGCCACTCAACATACATGGCACAATCTCATCAGTGTGATGAGACAGGCTGAAGAAGCATCCATTAATCATCTATCACATCCTGTCTTGCCATTCCACTGCTCCAGCTTGGGGAGTTGCACCCAGTGTTTCAGGAGGTTGCGCTGCTTCTTCCCTACACGTGAAGCTCTTGTTGGGCCTTGCACATCCACAGTGTCTATCAGTTTCGCCCTTGCCTCCATTCATCAGGCCCATGTCCCCATTGCCTTGTTGGAGTCCACGAGCCTGTTCTTGCAACACTGGTACGCGGTGCGCATGAGATTGTGCAGATGCAGCAAGCTCCACGATGCTCCTCACAGTATGTGCTCATGCTGCATGGTGGTGAGAAGTACCTGGAACCTGTTGGCCAGGATGCCAAATCATTCTTCACCACCCGTCTTTCCCTGGACAGCCTGTAGTTGAAGATCCTCTCTTCACGGGTGAGATATCTTGAAGTGTATGGCTTCATGAGTAGGTTCTGAGGGAGAAGACGTCATCACCAATGATGAAGTAGGCCACATTTTGGTGTCATTGGGTAGGGGTTCTGGATCTGGAAAACCAGATGATAGGTGCGTTCCAGCCCCCTCCTTGAGGTGACTGGCATGGTATACCTGGGTATCTGAAGCTGACCCGTTGCCTGAAGCATCGATGTACATGAACTTGTAGTTAGCATCGACCATGGCAAAGAGTATGATGCTGAAGAAGCCCTTGTAGTTGAAATAAGTGCACCCCGACTTGGCTGGAGCTTTGCGAGCCATGTGCTTGCTATCTTATGGCTCCACGGTTTGTGGGAAGTTTCCACCTCTGATATCACTGCTCTCAACTTTCTTCCAGCCTTCTTCAGTGGAGGGGCACTGGAGGAGCTCCTCCAAGTTATTCTTCGATGATGGCCTGCACCACTTCTCTGACCACAATGCTGATGGTGTTGTGTGCACCCTCCAGCTGTACTGCTCTGTATGTGGTCCCTGAGGCCAGGTGGCGCAGAGTCAGTGCCACCTTGAGTCCAGGGTCCAGGCTGGGCCAGAAGTTGGTGCTCTGTTTTGGTCAACCGGTCTTAGCCCTCCACAACTTCATCAAACATGGCTGGAGCATCCTCATGAAATTCTGGAATGCATGTGGGTCTCGTTCCTGAGCTCCACCATCAGCTTGTTGTACAGTCCGTACTCTGCTCTTCTCCTGATTCATCTTTGGACCCAGACACTTCTTGGCCACCTTTTTTTCTTCGCGTGTAGAACAGGTGAAAGAGCCTGTAGATTGCTTCGCACTGTTGCAGAACGATGTGGCTACCAAAAGGAGTGTGTTACGATCCATGGTGGAGATGACTGGATGCTGTGGAAGAGCAAGAGCCAGATGAAGCTGCAGAGGTCTGCACAGCAGGGTTGCTGGACTGAAAGTGAATCCAGGTGAGTCCTCCCCCTTTTTATAGGCAATATAGGTTTCCACTGGGTGTCCTTTTGCATCCTCTAGGCATCCTCTAGACATCCTTAATAATCCAAGATAGGTCCCCTCTGCGAATGTTTTTCCATTTAAAATGCTTTCTATGCGAGCTGCATCTGCTTTCATCCTTTCTCCGTCCGTGCTACTAATGCTGTGCGTCTGTTCCGCATCCGTTTCGCTTCCTCCCTGTGTCCGTTTTCCGCTGGAGTGGATGTGAGTTGCACGGATGTGCAGCGATGCTAGGATATAGTGGACGCGTAACTGATACAACGGATGTAGAACAGATGTTCCCCGCATGCGTTGCGGATGCAGAACGGATGCGTTTGATACATTTTCCGCTCAAAGAGTTTTGAACTGCTCATAACTTTTTGAGCGGATGGAACCTCAGTCGATGGATGCTGGATGGATATAGAGGATGAAAAACGGATATAGGGAGTACAGAACGGATGAATCGTCGTTAACCGCAAGTGTTTCTCTCCGTTTTACATCCTCTTTCCATCCGTTGGTGCAGTGTGACATGGGCTTTAAGAACCAGTTGAACGGGAATGAGTAATTTGGATGAAACAGCCCCTCAGATAATCTGATCCTACACTCTGAATATTTCTTTAAAAAAAAAAACACTTGATATTTGAACTTCCAACCATGCAGCTGCTAAGGGAAAGGCGTGTCATGTGCTGTTTTAGAAGATTACATAATTGCCTTTATCATTGCAGTTGCTTTGTCACATGCTGAATAAATCCCACTGCTTGCTTTTGCAAAAGGTTCTCCAATCCCTTTCTACTAAATAGGCTTGTGTCATCTGGAAGAGGGCTCAGAGGAAGCTGTATGGGGATGCAATGAGGATCGCAGGACTGTGTCATCTTGATCATCACAAAGTACACCTTAATAGCTACCACTCATGTTCAGTCAAGTTTGTAGTTTGTTGAGTACTAAGATCTCCCTCAGCATCTCCGAGAACCATGCGCAGTGATGGGATCTCTGAAAAGGAGATGTCACATGGGCATGATCTGATTTAACATTTTAGCCACTCCTTTCCTTATTCTAAATGGTGACCAAGGATTCAAATGAACAGTTCCAGCTCCCTTTGAAACCCACCCAAGTTCATCATCAGTCTTACACTTTGCATTTGTTCCTTGTTCCTTTGGCATTTCTGTTTCCATACAGGGTTCTATTTCCCTTTGTAAGGTTTTAAGTAAAATTTGCTTGCACAAGGAACTAGTGTCATGCTTTTAAATCTGCATATTCCTTTACATTTTCCTTCCTCAGCATAGGTATGTCTACTGATCCTTTTCAGCCTTTAGGCCACAAGGACTTGTTCTATGTTTGTTGTCATAGCACAATTAGCATTTTTACTGCCTCTTTTCCTGAAGCTTAAACAGTTCATTGGGTATTTCCTCTTTGTCTGCTGCTTTTATGTTTGAAATTTGGCCTAATGCTTGTTCTATACACACACACACACACATATACATATACACACAACTTTCTAATGGAGTTCTTTCCTGCCTATTTTCCCTCTGCAACTTTTGTAATTTTGTCCATAATATGTTTCAGAACATAGGAATAGGTTACTGCAATATAAAAATATGATAAAGTATATCACAATGTAGAAATGCACACTCAGGCTTTTCGTCCTTTTTCCTGACAATGGATGCAAGTATTTAAGTCATCAAGTTTGTGGTGTGACATTACAGTGCACATTTCCTCATATATCCCCAACCCATTTCCACCGCACATTTTGTGATTTCTCTGACCTTAAAATGTACATCTCATTTTCATATATTGATATTTTCCTCCATTTGCTGATATTTTTGACAGAAATATTTTCCCATTCTTTGTGGTCTGAGCTTGTTTGGAAATCTGCATTCACTCATCAAACATTCTTCTTGTTTTATTTCTTTCATACTCTCTTCATCCCATTTTTCTCTTCCTTTCACTATGACTTGTTCTGAAGACTGTTTTTTATCTGTTTCAAAATTTGAGGATTTTTGTTTTCCTGTGTTGTTTTTCATACACCCTTTCTCCTTTCCCACAGTTGTTCAGGTTGTCTTTCAATTAAGATATTGTAAATGAACTGAATGTGTTTCTTACACTGATCTTATATTCTATCTGAATACAGCTGCTATATCACTGTCTCTTTAATTAGACTTCAAGTAAAACAAGCTTTTGGATGGACTATCAAGTGTCATGGTCGCATGGTTTCTCCTTGACCAAGGAAGTCATGATAGTAGGAAAGCTGTATCTTCCATCCTAAAGATTTTGGTTTTAAAATGTCTGCTCAATTGCTTCTAGGGCAGTTTTATTTTTGATAAAATGCTGATTGACAAACGGAAGATCAGAAGTATATTTTTCCACACCAGTGTTCAATGTCAGGGGTCTCCAATCTTGGCAACTTTAAGACTTGTGGACTTCAATTCCCAGAATTCCACAGCCAAGCTGGCTAAAGAATTCTGGGAGTTGAAATCCACAAGTCTTAAAGTTGCCAAGGTTGGAGACATCTGTTCTATGTGGTATAGAAGTTTAGAGCATAGGAATAAAGACAGAAACTATCCATAGGAATTTTGTCTTACTGAAAAAAGAGCATATTCTTTTATGTGTGGAGCATATTCTTAAAAGAGCATATTCTTTTATTCTTTCTCCTGGAAAGTGTTAAAAATACTTTAAAACAATCATCCTAGTTCATATTAACTGTGCTACTTTCTAAGGCAGGAAATAAATTTAAAGCAGGAAATTAACTAAGAAGTGTTCAGCTATGAAATATTTTTCTGCCGATCCCTGTACAATCTTTACCCCTGTTACAGTCTCAGCCATACCCAGTGAATAAAGTAGCACATAAATATATCACCCCAGTTTTGCAGTATGGTCTACACACCAAATCTATTCCATTTTTGCAACATCTTTATAAAATGTACACCCCAGAGGTGGTATTCAGCAGGTTCTGACCAGTTCTGGAGAACTGGTAGCAGACATTTTGAATAGTTTGGAGAACCGGCAAATACCACCTCTGACTGGCCCCACCCTCATCTATTCTCTGCCTCCCAAGTCCTAGCTGATCAGCTGGGTCTTCTTTGGTTGCCCTGCACAGGAGAATGGAGCTGGAAAGCAGGTTAGTGGGGGGAGGAGGAGATGGGATTTTGTAGCATCCTTCCCCTTCCACACCAACTAAGCCATGCCCACAGAACCAGTAGTAAAAAAAAATTGAATCCCACCACTGGTACACCCCATGCTTTGGAACTGAATTACAAACTTGTCTTGGCTATAAACACATTGCCTTGTTCATAAACTCTGTTCATATCGGATTGTTCCACACAATAACATGTACTCACTGCATTTATGGCGACTGCTAAAAGTACCAATTGAAAAAAATAACTTGTGACCATTTTTCATACTAATGACTGTTGCAGCATCTCATGGACATGTGATCAAAATTCAGACACTTGGCATCTGGCATGTATTTATGACAGCTGCAGTGTTCCAGGGTCCTGTGATCACCTCTTGTGATCTTTTTGGCAAGCAAATCAATGAGGAAGCTTAACAACTGTGTTACTAACGTAACAGCTGCAGTGATTCACTTAACAATTGCAGCAAGAAAGATCATAAAATGGGGCAAAATTCACTTAACAAGTGTTATACTTAGCCACACAAATGTTGGGGTCAATTGTGGTCATAACCCTGCATTCCAAAAATGTACCTTGAGACAAATTTTACTTGTTTCATAAAAGAGGCTTCACCTTTATTGGTTTCCACACACCCAATTACAATTTCACTGGATGTCTACTTGGACCATTTTAATCACAAAATGGAGGTCTAAATTGCCCATTCATGAGTTTTTCTCCTGCAGATATTTAATTTTTAGGATGAAAGAGTCCTATGGTATGCTTCTTCATATAATTTTCATTTTACTCCATCAAACTATATTAGGCAATGCAAACCAAGTGCCTGAAAGCCTTTTTGCTGCCTTAGAAAGAAAACAAATTATTTGGTAAATGATCATGTTTTGAGAGTCAGTGGGGACTGCACCATTAGTGAAGCATGGCTGCACCTAACAAGAGATCTCTAAATGATTGCCAGGTAACTCACAGAACTTCCATATTTATCAGTGCCAAATTAATTTTAGTTTTCAAAATTAATTTCCTCACTTTTAAGGGGAAGTGAGAGGTGAATTAATTAGTGCTAGCATTATGACACTATCCAAAAGGTGTTAGTCCCTGAGTTCACTTAGTATCAAAAGCAGCAATAATTGGGCTCCCCTCCTTCATCAGAGGAAACTTCTTTTACATACCAAGACAATATAAAACTTCTCCAAGGGATACCTGGCACTTCCAGCATTCTAATTTTTTTGCAAATGCTTGTCCACAGCTGAATAATGGAGCAGAGCTGTGGGGAGATTAGTGCCTCTGCTATATTTTTAACTAGGCAACCTCTCAGTTTCCTTCTAAAAGCATGTACACAAAACATGTTTACTCAATGTATTTGAGGTATAATTGCTCGTTTTCTCTTGGGATGTAGGTCTCACAACAAAATTTAAGTCAGATGGCTGATGCAGAAGAATAGTTTACAAATCCAACATCGTTGTTGAATCTTCCCTGAGTTTTGGCCGCAAGATTATATGGTTTTCCTGAAATTTGTAAACCCCTGGCCCTTAATGGCTCCAGATCAACAAGGCTGCCTAAACCCAATTTTCTGGGGCTAAATAAATTTAGTGAAGCCTATATCAGAATACAATTGTACCATCAAATAGCATCTAGGGAACAGAGCTAGTTACCTCCATACTGTACATGAAGTGAACTGTACACATTGTCAGAGAAACTTAGTTCCATGTGAAAGTTGCAGTAGGGATAGCTAAGCAACCAATATACATCTTATATCTCTAGTAAATATGCCTCTCAAAGATGTGACATGTTCCTGCCTCAAGTTAACATGCTCTGCTATAACATTTTGTTCCCTTTATCAGCCTTGACAGACAGAGTTGGTAAATGCTGCATTATTAAGTGGTATCTAAAAATGTCTTCTATTGATAGCTCATTTCATATTGGATCATAATTACTCTTTGTACCAAAGCTCTGTGGGCTGGGAAAACCCCAGCAAGTACATTAAGAGCACATTTCTAAAGCAATGAAAAAGTTCATTGTTCTCTACAATATTATCCATCGAGGGAACTTAAAGTGAATGTGAATCTGCAATAGGAAAAAAAAGCTAGTCATTATTTATTAAGCCAAGAGACCATCTTTTCTTAATTTCATATATTATCCCTCCTCTCATTGGTTCTTTTTAAAGATACTTTGTTCATCATAAAATTTAAAACACATTTTATGTTTTTTTATATTATCATTACTATTGTTTCAGCATTTTAAAGATGGGAAACTAACTTTGCAATGTTGCATGGTGACTTCTTCCATTGGGAAAAAAACAAAACAAAATCCAGTGGCCTATTTGATTAGTGAACTAAAGTACTACTCCAGAAGAGATAACACTTCCTGTTTTGGGCTCAGACCCTCCCTCTCCCTCCCTCTCCCTCTCTCCTACTTTATTATAAAGAATCATAACAGTATATTTATGTCATATGTCCACAAGCAATTATAAACATACAGTTCCCAAATGGAATGTTTTAATGAAGCTGTACAATATAGTGTACATAGAAATTTCTCCAAGAGCAGAACAATCATTAACACAATAGAATGACATGGGAAGAATTGAACGGAGACATCTTTTGCCACATGCTGCTTGTGCCAATGAACACAGGCAAAGGTACTCTGTGTAGAGAGAGAACTACTATTTCCTTCCCATCATTTTTCTTTGTTCTTACAATTTTCAAAAAGAAGAAAAATATTTATGTCAACAAGAATTTAACCTACTACCAGTATGAGCATCAGATTCAGTCTTGATTCAGATAGATTCAGACTGAAGGTAAGAAGAAGCTGTAGACTTAGTAGAACCCATCAGAATGAGTTACTTCTGCATAATCTTGGAATGTCCCATTTCAATATCTACAACTGACAGGAAGACATAGAAATAATTGTGGAAGTTGTTTTTGTGCCTTCTGATGGGGGAATGGTCCCCTTCTCCCGATCTTTATTTCCAGTGAGTAATTCTGCTCTATGAACTGCAATCAGATAGATCTGGTGTAGAGTGATGTAAGTCAGGCAGCTATCTAATTATAGTTATTATGGCGCACTCCTATTAGCAAAGTGATGAAACAGGAAACTCAATTTTATACAAGAACATCCTCCTCCTCCTCATTATCACCTGTGTAGTACTTTTTTCACCTAAGGTGGCAAACTGATTCAGAGCAAAGATTTCTTTTTAAAAAAATCCAACTTAATCATTTTCTTGAAAACATTATACAATGCCCCAGATCAATAATTATAATAATAATGCATATTTTATAATTGCTATGATACAAAAGATGACTCAGCATTATTTTCAAGTTGTAAAATGCAGAAATTCTTATACAAAGAAGCCTACGCCAAACATAATCCTTTTTCTTAACTATCATTGGCTATACAATTATCATGTGCATGACATTTAGTGTAAAATATTAAAGAGTAAGACCAGGACATTTTCACTGAAATGATATACTACTTAAGAAACTGCACAAAGACAGAAAAATAGGAGAAACTAAAAAACATAAACCTTTTTTTTTCAATTGTCATTTTGTGTCTGTGTGTGTGTTTTTAATACAAGCACATGTTTATTTATTTGATTTGCAAGACAGCTTAATCATAAAGTGACTCAACATGGCACACAAAGCGAGTTGAAATCCCAATTATAATATCATCCTGATTTATAAACTACCACATGGAGGATGTTAATAAAGATGGCATCATAATAATATTTATTTTATTTTTTATTCATTTATTTGATTTATCAATTGCTTACAAAATAATATGTATAAGTATATACATAGTTATAAATACATGAAATGGATACATATAAGCAAAATGAAAGAAACAATGGGACAGGGACGGCAGGTGCGTTGGTGCGCTTATGCACGTCCCCTACAGACTTCTTAGGATAGGGGTGAGGTCAATAGTAGACAGTCTAAGGTTAAAGTTTTTGGGGTTTGGGGAGGAAACCACAGAGTCAGGTGGAGTATTCCAGACATTGACCACTCTGTTGCTGAAGTCGTATTTCCTGCAATCAAGTTTNTGTGTTGTTATAGCTGAAGCTGAAGTATTCATTGACAAATAGGACATTGCAATGTATGATTTTATACACCATACTTAGATCGGACTGAAGATGGCATAATTCAAGGTTTTCTTGGTCTAGAATTTCAAGTCTGGTGGCATAAGGTATTCTACAATGAGTAGAGGAGTGGAGAATTGTAATAATTGTTTAAGAGCTGCAAAATAAATTACCAGATTTTAAATCTGTACATAAAATTAGAGTGCAGGGGAAACAAATCAATCTATTGAGTGTGGCTGCTCCTTTGTTTCTGAAGCTGTGTCTTTGCTTTATGATTGAAGAAGTTCAGCAACTGATTCCATTTCATCTTGTTCTACTTATGTTGGTAGAGCTCATGCACAATTAACTTTTGCTGAATAACTGCTGCTGAATATGCTCACTTTTTGTCCAACAGAGAACACTTGTATCTTTCACTAGGCAAGGTCTTCCAACTTAAACTCAGCCTTTTTGCAAATAAAAGGTAAACAAAGCAAATTCTAGCTTCATGTTGGAAGAAAACACCAACCCTACCACAAAAGTCCTTATATAAAATGTTTGCTTTGCAAACAAATAAACAAACAAAGACATTTACCCAGCTGCCCTATACTATTTCTTAATCATATTCTCACAAAATATATGTTGCAATTTTCGGCTATGTCTGATAGTGACATTGTGGTCAAGGTCTAACGCTGTATTTAAAAACTGAGCAGATGTTTCTTATAAGTATTATAGCAAGTTATGTTTATGTTTTGGGTGTTTTTTTCTGTTTTTTTTATATTCTTGATCTTTTCTTTGATTGTGTATTAAAGCAATTTTGTTTTGCTTAAAAATTAAGATGACCGCAAATAATCTGCATTAAAAACTCTTTGAACATGGGAGAAAAATATGTATTCAATATATATATATATATATATATATATATATATATATATATATATATATATATATATACTATATATATGTATATATATATATATGGAAAAAGGTACATGAAACTGAATGTAGAAAATAGGAGAGTGTCTCCTTTGAACTTTGTATGCAGTTTTTATTTGGCTTCTAAACATTAAATATTTATTTGAATAAAGTCTGCATGCTTTGGCTTGGCTATTTCCCCCTCACTTGTTGATGAAGAGTTCTTAAAACACATTGGCTACAGTCCTAAGTGCACTTAATAAATAATATGGAATGCAGTCATCTTCTATAAGCACAACAATTTGGGAAATAGTTGGACGTCATGATATGTAGGTTTCGTTTGTTAAAAACAAAAGTAATAGTGGCTTATGGTTTTGACCAAGCCAGCCCTAAAATACTGCCTCTATCTTTAATTATCCATAACAGTGATTAATTAGGACCTACAGATCAATATCTTAAGACCCTTGTAATCTCTTTATTGAATGCACATTGAAACTTTGTGCCCCTCTAATTGAGTTCTGATTTCACTTCTGTTCACAAAAAAATGCCAGGATTTGTTAATTAAAATACCATTGGCTGGCTTCATAATTGCTCTCTGGGTTTCTCCCTATTCTATGTTTTCCATCTCACACAAGAAACACAATTCTTGCTAGGTTACTTCTTTGTTTCAAAATATCAATTTATATTTAAGAGATATGATTGTTGAATTTAAGAGATATCCCTGTTGAAGAAATGAATCCTACAGCCCTTTTCTTAAATGCAGCATTGTTTTTATGGCTTCAGCATTCATCATTAAATACTTTCAGAAGTTTTAAGATTGGGGTGGGGGGAACTTTATTGAAACTCCTCCGTTAAGCCTGTAAAATCAAATACACCATTAGCAACATTGCATTATATTCCAGGTGATAATGAATTATACCATTTCAAAATAACTAAGGAATTATATGTGCAAATTGTTCTCCTGCATTGCAACTATTTACTCCACATATAAATGCCAGGGGTTTTTATTTTACATAGCAAAGATGCTTTGTTTCAATTTAATGCAAGGAATCATTGTAATATTTTATTTACTCATCTATAGTTTGTCTGCTGCAGTCCAACAGCCAATGTATAATGCCATCTGAGGGTTATTTAATTTGAGTCTTACTTGTTTGTTTTCTTATGAGTAGATATATTTCTTACTTATTTTGGGGCGGTCTTGGAGTTAATTTTGATTCCTGGTGATTGCCTGAATATGTCTCTGTAGTTTCTTGGCAAGGTTCAGGGGTGATTTACTCTTGCCTCCTTCTTAGAATTAGGAGACAGAGATAGACTGGCCCAAGGTCACCCAGCAGGCTTTGTAACTAAGGTGACACTTGAACGCATAGTCTCTTAGTTTCTAGCCAGCTTGTTTTAACTACTATATCAAACTGACTCTCAGATACATAGATAAATACAGAAGGCAAATATCAAATATTTATTTATATTTTGTTAGTGCATAATTCAATTTTGTATTAACCGCTCCCATTCCAATAGATTTTTAAAAAAATCATTTACAGATGGCTCAATTTTTTTTTGCAACAAATAGGAGCAGAAAGAACTACCATGCATCAGTTGTAGGCATTATTTGAGGAACATTTTACCAAATTGGGACTGGCCCTCAACACCTGTGCTGGCAGAGGGAGTATGCTGCCAGAGAGGAATAGGGTCAAGCTTTTTTCCAAGGCACCTGTAGGCCAGACAAGGAATAATGGATGGAAACTGATCAAGGAGAGATTCAACCAAGAAATAAGGATAAATTTTCTGACAGTGACAACAATCAACCAATGGAACTGCTTGCCTTTGGAAGTTGTGGGAGTTTCATCACTGGAGGCTTTCAAGAAGAAATTGGACTGCCATTTGTCAGAAATGGTGTAGGGTCTCCTGTTTGGGTGGATGGGGGGGTTGGACTACATGACCCACAAGGTCCCTTCCAACACTGTTAATCTGTAATAATAATCTGTAATCTTCTGTGGCTCCTGCTCTCTGGGACATCCTATCTCCTGAGATGAGATTGGCTCCCACCCTCCTGTCATTTTGAAAGATCCTCAAGACCTGGCTCTACCAGATGGCTTGGGGACTCAATGGGGGATCTTTGTACTAGTGGTGGTTGACTAATTAAAACCTAATCCTACCTCCCCATTCCTTGTGCATCTGGCTCCCACCTTTCCTGTCTAATTTTAATGGTTTGTAATTCTGAATGATTTTATCAGCTGCTATAATTTTATTACATTTTCTTCTTTAATGTTTTATGCTGTAAGATGGCCAGAGTCATTGGATATGAGATGGATGGCAAATAAATAAATAAATAAAATATCTACTTACAGAAGCATATTTCTAGCAGAAATTTGCAAATCATCTGAAGGCTAAAATATTCTGATCCTGAAATGCTTGTCCCAAATTCCCCCAATCTCTAAAACACGCAATTCATGCTTCCATTTTTTGGTTAAAATTGCCCATTTCCATGTAAGATGATTTATGTCAAAGGTACAAGGGCTTAATCTGATGCCAGAGACATGCAGGGAGGTTAGAAAAGGGTGTTTGGAAAGCTGTGAACTTGAACTACTTTGCACATCTCAAAGCACTAAAAAAAAGCTTTGTCTGCTGCAAAATGACTTCTCTTCAAACCCCCATTTGTTTCCCAGTATTCTGTTTTTCAGTAGATGGTAATTAAATACTGCGGTAGTTTCTGGTGGTTTTTTTTTTCCTTTCTATTTTGAGTATGGCTGCCAAGTTCATGAATGTTTATACTACAAATGATGAGATTTCAATACACTAAATGGAATAGGATCAAAAGGTATTCTATTTTTAATTTGAGACCAGAGAACTACCCTGTGATTCAGCATTTTTAACAAAGAACTGTTGGAAATGCTGATTTATCGTACAAGATTGCAATGTCTGTTGAGATGATATATTTGCTTTGAGAAAGTTTCTATTTTGACATCGGTCACCACGAGATGAAAAAAACAGGTGTGAAATGCATAAATAAGTAAGTAAATAAACAAACCCACATAAATAAATACATGAAACACTGTAGTTCCCTTAAAATATACTTCCTGTATGTTATTAGGATAAATGCCACTCGGTACAGGAAGTCCTTGACCTATGAGCCCAAAAATTTCTGTTGCTAATCAAGACAGTTGTTCAGTGCATTTTGCTCCTTTTTATGACCTTTCTTGCCACAGTTGGTTAAGTGAATCAATGCCGTTGTTAAGTTAGTATCAGGGTTAAGTGAATCTGGCTTTCCCCCATTGACTTTGCTCCTCCAAAGTTTGCAAATGCTGGTCACATGACCCTGGAACACTGCAACGGTAATAAATACATGCCAGTTGTCAAGCATCCAAATTTGGATCATGTGCTCATACAGAGGCTGCAATGGTCATAACTGTGAAAAGTGCTCATAAGTCACTTTTTTCAGTGCTGTTGTAACTTTGAATGGTCATTAAAGGAACGGCTAGGAGTCAAGGACTAGCTGTATGTATCCTAAATGTTATTGGTATAAATGCCATCTAGCATTGAGATATCCATTTCAGGCAACTTCTTAAGCCACCAGTCCTGTAGTTCTTTTTCCTCCTTGTTGCCCCTGCTGGCTTACCTACTTTGAATTAATGAGCATAGAAAAAGAGCAATAACATTCATCGATTTATCTTTCTTCTCTGTAGGGCAGCAAAAAAATGGCACAGAAGAAGAACTAGATGGGGCCAGTGGAAATCAGGGAGGGAGGTGTGGAAATGTTCTGTCATCTTGCCTCTCCACCAAAACAAAACAAAACAAAAAACCAAAACCGTGTGTGGAGGAGAAATCACTTGCTACCTACTTACTTTTCCTAGAACAGGGATCAAACTTCATGTATTCACTCACCTCAGAGTAAAGTAATGGTTTTCAACCATACATGGTTGAAAAGGAAAGAAAAAAGTATGCCAAACTTCAAGCGAAAATTCTGTGAGTACAGAGGCGAGGGAGGAATTATGATTTCACTTGCCAAATTGGCTACTGCATAAGTCCAAGGTTGCTATTCTTATGAGTCATTATACAAGTGAAAGGAATAATAGCTGGAGAGGGCAGCATCTTTATAAGCTGGCAGAGTTTCCTCGCCTCTTAACTAAGGCAACTCTCCTGGCAAAATTTCCAAAACAACTACCCAAAGCAATGCCTAATTTATGTAGCAGAGAAAACACTGGGAAAAAAAAATCTACCCAACAATGCCTGAACAAAGTCTGATAAGAAGATTATAAAGGCTCAACAACAACAAAAACGAATCACACAGGAAATGATTTAATTTAAAAAAGTAGCTTATTGATGATGCTTCACTTGCAAGAAATGGTACTTGGCCACAAATCTCTCTTTTTCTCTATGAGAAAGAAAACACCAGGCTTACCCATCCAGTAGCAGGACAGCTTCAGCTTGTTATAAAGAGAGCCAAGCATATGGTATTCATCATTAGAAGTAGCAACAGAAGTAACCTTCCTGGCCACTGTTGGATTATTCCATTTCAGCTTCTAATCTAATGCAACATGTGCTTGACTACTGGTGGCAAGAGATGCACCATTCACATTGTGGAAGGCACATATTTCAGAAGTTATGCTCATTTGGGCAGCTTAACCCCATAAATCTTTACAGGCTTCAATGTGCACATACTTCACATGAAGTGAGGTGTGGACCCGTGGTGAAGGAACTTCCTTCTCCTTGACACATGTGATGAGCTTGTGAGATTGAATGTACTGCTGATTGTCCAGCAATGAAATGCTAGCCAGGGGCTGAATTGATTCCTCTGTCATCCACACAGATCATCTGGTTAAAGGATGGTCCAGAGATGGAGATCAGAAAAGGCAGAACCAAAGGCAAATTCAGCAAGAGAAGCAGAAATTCATTCACATGTAGTGCGGTGAAAAGAAAACTCACTCTGACGAAAGCTACTACTCTTGAAAATTGAATATTGTTCCTTTATATTCTTTGATTGAAGGAAGGCTAGGAGTAATCTTATAGCCATTTTAACCAATTAAATGCATTTTTTTTTCATATTTTGTCCTATGTGTCCACCAAATGTTACTTTCAGGATATCAGCACAACTCTTCCATAAAAGTTTCTAATGAATGTTGATTGGCAAATGCAGACTATGTATGTGTACTCATAACAAAATAACAGAGTTGGAAGGGACTATGGTGGTCTTCTAGTCCAACCCACTACTCAAGCAGGAGAACCTATACCATTTCAGACAAATGGCTGTCCAATCTTTTTCCAGAATGTATTTCCTGTAAATAAATCTTACTGTTAAATCCAGCAGGATTGGTCAAATTGAATTCCCATTAATGAAAACACACAAACACAGAGACAGACAAATGCTTCAAGCTCCAACAAAATTTAATACCAGGATTGCCACCATTCTCATAAGTCTGCTAATTAAAGATGTTTCATGTTACAACCTAGAATGGGTAGAATAAGTGTAAAGAAAGTTTAAATATTGAAGTTACATTTTTTAATTCATCCACTCTTTTCATGTTGAAAATACAAAAGGAGAGAGAGATGTTTTCTTCAGCACAACCTCCTTCAAGTTGAGAAGAAATATACCTCTGTTGCCAAGAGAATTTCTTGCTTTCATGAAGGCCTTTCAGAAGCATCTGGCTGGCCACTTTTGTAAACAGAGTGATGGACACTGTTTATTTGATTGAAATTATTTATATCCTGCAGACTTCCAGAGTGCTTTACAATTTACAAAAATGATAAAAGCATAAATACCATCATTCATAATTTAAAAAGAGCAGCATTAGACACTCAATAAAACAAAATGAAATCACCTCAATAAAACAGAACCCCTGTATTTAAAACAACAAGAACAATAAGAAAATAGTTCATACTTAAAGATCTGGACCTAGATTAAAGATTCACCAGTTTTGTAAAGAAATAAAATGGCACAAGTTTATACTTGCCTCTACAGAGGGACTTTTTTTATAGCTGGGACAATGTATCAGTAGGCATTCTTTTTCGCCCAAACACTTTTCCTGAACACCTGGCTAGGTTTGTATCAGAAAAGAGCATCTTGCAAATTGTTGAATCCTAATTTGGGCTGCAAAAATCCAGAAAACCACTTGATGTGAGCAGAGTTTTCTAATCTGTATTTCTTTGTTGCCTGGATATTTGCACCCCTCATCCTTACCCATTTTGGATTTTGAATGGTGCCAGAAAGGGGCTATAGACAAAAAAGCTGGCTTTGAACTTACTTGTTAGGTATGTCAATATGACGTTCTTTTATATTAGGGATGACGGAAAGACTTTTGGAATTTTCAATCTCATGTGCCAAAATAACTGGACTAGTTACAGCTACTATCAGGCTTAAAGTAGCATGTGAGTGTGCGTATGTGCGTAATTCGCTGATTTAACTTCAGCAGCAAAATGTTTTGAACTGGCCTTGGAAATGGTGAGCTAGGTCTTAAGTGTGTAATCTAGCTGCTATATTTTATATCCAGTAAAGTTTCCAAGTTGCCTTCAAGGATAGTTTCACATATATACAGTACAATGAGATGTTATCACATTGAAGGAATCCTTGGATTGATGCGGTAGAGCCTCTCATATTTTATTAGAAAACAAAAGCAAAAAATAAAATCCTGCTGACTTGGAGTTTTCATACTTTTGATTGAGAGTCTGGACACAGAGAATTATTTGTAAAAGTCTAGATCAGATATGAAGGAGTCCTTTCTTCTGCATTTATTTTTGTGATATAAATATTATCTGAAATTAATATTTCATTAGCTGAACACCCTCCTACAACTTCAGGATCCCTGGCACCAACCACCTGTGAGTGAATATGAGAGAGATAATATGTCTGTCACTTCATTCAAACCTCCATTGTCTTTTGAAATGTAAGGAGTAGTAGATATTTTCAGGGTTAACATTTTAAAGACAGATTACAACTTTCTTAGTTGTGACAACAAATGAAGCAAGTGGACCAAGAAACATTATCTTTCAGAAAGAAGGATGATCAAATCAAATAAAGATACTGATAAAGGAGATTATTTGTAACTCAGGGTTGAAATGAAGGTCCTTATTGTTCTCTAGTGCACTGATTATGTTACTTGGTTTGGATAATGAAATGTCTGCAAAGAAACAACTCAGAGAGCACCAAGGATGCCCCCTCAAAATAAGGACTAGATACCTGAAATAGGAATTATATGAACCAGTGTTTTTCAGCCTTGGCCACTTTAAGATATGTGGACATCAATTCCCACAATTCCTCAGTCAACATGGATGGCTGGGGAATTCTGGGAGTTGAAGTCCATGCATCTCAATGTGGTCAAGGTTGAGAAACACTGATACAAACATTCCCTGTTCAATTTTCCTCATCAGTATCTGTCCAGTGAACTAAGTTTTGATTAGGAGGTTTTTCTTCTTCTGTAGTTGGACAAACTTTTATTCACTTTTAGAATAACACTTATATTTCAAATCAAGAGAACATCCTGTTCAGGAGAATGCATTATTCCCCAGATAGGATAGGGATGCCTAAATTTCATCCAAAGATGGCCTTTCTAGGAACCTACTTGAAACATAATGTGAAGTTCAATTTTTTAATGGAACAGAAGGACAAAATCACTAAACATATTGTATAGGGAATATATTTCCATATTTGTTTTGTTTTAATTATATCAAATTTGGATTGGATTCTAGTTTCATTTACTTTTACCCATTCCCTCCCACTTGTGATTATAGGACTGTAACTTTGCTGCTTGTATCCTTACAATTTATATTGACTGTTTCCTAGTATGATTTGATTACTTATTGTACCCTGTGGTTATTATTAAGTGTTGTACTTTATAATTCTTGACTCTTAACAAATGTATCTTTTCTTTATGTATACTGAGAGTATTTCCACCAAGACAAATTTCTTGTGTATCCAATCACACTTGGCCAATAAAGTATTCTATTCTATTTTGGAAACTGGCCCCAACATGTCATTGTAAAAGCACCTTTATTGAAATGTAAAAATTATATAGGTACTTAGCCTGGAATATTCATCTATATTCATCTATAGAATTTATGAATTATCCATGATCAAATATACTGATTGTTCAATTAAACTTTTCAATTCTTCTTCTTCTTCTTCTTCTTCTTCTTCTTCTTCTTCTTCTTCTTCTTCTTCTTCTTCTTCTTCTTCTTCNTCCTCCTCCTCCTCCTCCTCCTCCTCCTTTTTATTTTTTGCACTTATTATGTTTGCACACAGACAGCCAGGTGTTCAGACTGGATTTAGCATTTGTATCATTATTATGCGTTGGTGAGTTTGGTAAATGTTTTATGCAACAATTAGTTGTCATAAGATCTAAAAGAGTGATGGCTAATATTAAAAAATATCTACTGACTTATGTATATATTTACATAAAAAACTGCAATGTATCTGTAAAATGACCTTTTGACCAGATGGGATTTTTTTTTAAAAAAAATAGAAATATAAGGTATTATTTTCTTTTTTAAAAAATGCTTCCTTTCTCTTTGAGAAAAATGTGTTTTTTGAGTTGGTTCCTTTGAACAGGCAGGTGTCGGTCTCTTTAAGCACAGGCCTCTCCTCTGCCCAGAATGATTTAGGATTTTATTGCCAAGCTTGTAATTTCTTTATAGGCCTTATAGATCATCTTTCTAAATCTGTGGTGTGGGAAAATAACTTTTGTTCCCGGACAAAGGGACCTGGGAAAGGGGCACTGTTTTGCTCCTCACAGGTGATGGAGTATGTACAAAGAATTTACTAGATAATGGCTTCCCGGTCTTCAGAACAGATGGTGATGGCCCTGTTGCTAGGATAAGGCCTAAAGAATTTAGTTTTTAATTCCACATTATTGGCCTCAGCCCCATGAATATCCCTGGGTTTCCTGAGGCAAAAACAGGGGGGGGAAGAGAACCCAGACAAGCAAAGCAACCCACAGATGGAGAGACCCAAAGAGAGACCAAGGAAGGAGGCAGATTGGTCAATAGAAGCTGTATGGAAAATGTCAGCTCAGCTGTCTGCAATTCACCTGGATCTGAAAGGCAAGCAGGCAAGAAAAAATAGTTTGGCAGCACAGGCAGGACTTTAATGGTACGAACATCACAGAGAAAAAAAATATTTTTCCTCATTGAAAGGTGGTGGCCTCTATTCTTCCTGTCCTGTACAAATACTGTACAAATTTTGTACAAAGGCAGATGGATCAACTCCACAAAGCATTCACACAAAGTCTTTTTTATTGATTCATCAGGCATCCAGCCAACTCACATTTATGATGAGGTTCTTCTTAATGTCCAATCCTTTGCATATCTGAATTGTGGTGTAGAAAGATAATAAAGTCTCAACCCCATGATGATTGAAGCAGCTGCATGGTTTGGTGGTTTCAGGCAAGAGTGAAGAAACCTCCCCCAACCTACCAAGAGTCAATTCAGTGACCAATCAGGGTTACAGATGTGGCCACATGACATGGACTACATTTCCCAGGATACCTTAACTACATTTACCATGATGCATTCCCTTAAGGGGACAGCTCACAAATCCTAACTAACTATTCCAAATGCCATTAACTCTAAACTGTCTAGACAGCACAGCCTCCCTTATTGAAGATAACCGTGTTCTGAAGACTCTGGTTCTCCCAGGAATAAGTTTGCAACAACAGCAATCCACATTTCAATTGTATCCAGAAAAAAGGTAAGTGTCCCAAGTGTGATTTGGTGGTCTTTAAAATACTTCAGTTTGTGAAGAAGTGATAAATAGGCAGTGAGTCTGCCTTTGTATGGGTGTATAGCTGGGGTGGGATTTTACCAGTTTGTACCTATTCGCTAGAACCAGTTGTTAACATTCTAAGCTGTTCGGAGAACCATTTGTTAGAAGAAATTACTGGCCTAATCCTGTAAGGAAGGCAGGAAGGAAACATTCTGGTGTTGCTTACAGAAACTGCCTCTCCATTAACCCTTATTACATTCTTGGCAGGACTAGACTTCCTGTCTCAGGAACTTCTCTGGAGTTTTTCCCCTCCTTTGCTGGTACTTTGGTTGTGTGGAGTGACCAATCAAAGTTACAGTGGCATTGAAAAAAGTGACTTATGACCATTTTTCACGCTTACGACTGTTGCAGCATCCCCACAGTCATGAGATGCCAGGCGAGGAGATGCATGCCTCGATGTGAGTGACATTGAGTTGGCCATGCCCAGCCAATAACATGACCACCAAGCCACATCCAGCCAGTCACATGACCACCAAGCCACACCCTCCACATAAGCCACGACCACAGAACCGGTTGCTAAAAATTTGAATCCCACTCCTGGTGTATAGTCTTCTTAAAATGGAACATGGCTTATTGCATAGATGTATCCCTATGGGATATATAGGGAGGGTGTGTGTTGTATATGTGTGTGTGTGGGAGGGTGCAGGTGGGGTGTATGAATTTATATTGGAACAAAGAAAAGAAAAGATAGTTAAAAGGCCAAGATCAGTGGTGGCTTACCTTTTTGGGCTCCCATGCCAAAAATTTTGCATGCCCCGCACACAGAAGGCAATGCACGCCCCCTCCCATGCCCCCTGCACATGTACATGTGACCCCCTATGCACACCACGCATCTCTGTGCATTCGCACGCGATCCCTCCACATGCCATGTGTCTCTGCCCATTCATGCGCGATCCCCCTGCATGGACCGTGCATCTCTGCACATGCACATGAGACCCCCATGCACCATGCATGTCTCTGCTCATGTGCGTGTGCCTCCCGCATCCCCCCCAGCCCCCCATGCATGCACACCAGATACTCAACAATCAGCTGCTAGGTGGGCATCATGCACGCATGTGCAGTCGGACTCTTCTGGGCGATGTCTCACGTGCCTGCAGAAGTGGCTCTGTGTGCCCCTTCCGGCATGCGGAGGCCAGAGTCCACGGGCCTAGATCATTGGGAAAATTGCATTTTACTATTTGATAATTCATCTTCTTCCCAAACCATGCATTTTCAGCCTTTTTTTTTTTTTTTACAAGAAAGTCACTGTGCTGCCATTCATTACAAATAGCACTAAATGGGACTGGGCTGCCTTTTCTGAGAATATTGCTTGCTATGAATAAAGTCCTAAACTGGTGTAGATTTTCATACAGAACATCACTTTCATTTCTGCATCACTTTCTCATCTCTATCTCTGTTTCTTATTCTCTATCTGTCTCTCTTTCTTCCCCCCCTCCATTCTTTCTCTCTCTTTCTCTCTCCCACTCACTCTCCCTCACACAGAAATCCTTTCTTTCATTTTATTCTTTTGACATTTTTGAATTCAATTGACTTCTGATGAATGATTCCCAGGCAGGCTTCTCAGCCGCATTAAAGGACTGGTTTGCAGCAGAGCCCTTTCCCTGGATGCCTTCTTGATTTCCAACCTTACCAACAGCCATGTGATTACCAAATGGTACCCCATCCAAATGCTAAAGAGAAACTACTCCTACTCAGGTCAGGTCAGCTAGGAACTGTCACCTCTTTGTGCTTTCCAATTTGAGAAATTCTGAAACAAAGTTAGTTGTTGAGATTGTTGATTAACATGACTACCATGTCTGGGCAGCAAAAATGGGGATGACTATTAGACGGCAGCAGTTATCATCTTCTTGTGTCTCTTTGTTGACAAAGATTTTTACAGCCCTCACACACTAACCCTCACATAGTTGAACAATTATCGTACTCCAGCAGAATTTGAAACAGCAGTTATGATTTCATGCAAGATTATTTCTGGGTAGTCATATAATCATTTGAACCATTTAAAACTATTGTCTTGTTTCTCAGTTTTTAAAAAACTTACATTATCAGATGTTTCTTACATTATCAGATGCCATGTAGTAACATGGCATGATACCATATACTCGGAACATGATAGCAAATACTATAGCCTGCTTTCATTTATCAATGAATTAGGACATGATTAAATTAGCACTGTAATTCCCAATATGGTCCCCAGCCACCAATATACATTGCCGTTAATGCCTCTGAAGTTCCTGGCTCCACCTGACTTTTTATGACCCACAAACATACTTTTAATTAAAACATAGGAATCTGGAATATTGCAAAGCAAGTCTAACATCCTCTAACGTCCATTTTATTTCCAAGCATGTGGCTCCTGAGCTTTCTTGGAAAATAACAATGATCAGCAGCTATAAAGCATTGCTTTGCTTAAAAGTATTAACACTTTGCTTAGCAGTGTTACACTTGCTCAGCGTAAGAACAAAGATAAATACATAAAGGAATAAGTGTGGTTTATCTGGTTACATCTTCTCTTGCCTGCTTTGGGGAAGAGGTTTTCAGAAATATAGATGGATCCACCAGCCCCCAAAGTTTCAGTATTTCTGAATTTCAATTATAAATAATCTATTGTGGCAAACCTTCTAGCCTACTTTCTAATGAAATATTAGCCCTGGGCAAGTATTTGCCTACTTATGTAATGGCTCCTCTCTTTATATTGGAACATTTTAATTATTTGTAGCTTTTTAAGGGCAGATCTCTGCAATCATTGGGTTGGGAAATTGATAGATCAGAATTCTATCATATAGAAGAAGAAAAGGGTGAAAATCTTGCTGAAGTGATGACAGAAATCCTGGCAGAAGCATTAGAGGTAACTAGAGAGAAGGTGATGGATGGAATGGATGAGGTTTTTTGTGTCTATAAAAGATATGTGATGAGAAATAAACTGCCAAGAGAAGTTCATATCAATTTTACTAAGAAAATAATTAATCACAAATAGTGCAGGCAGCAAGAGAAAAAACACTAAAGTACAAAGATAAAGAAATAGTGGTACTGAAACAGGTACCAAGGAGAGTGAGAGAAATAAGAAGAGAATATTTATTCTTGACCAAAGAGTTACTTAAGAGAGGAATAAATTACAGATGGCTGAGACCAGAAGGTCTCATGTTTACCTGGCAGGAACAAAGACACAGAATTGATACAGTTGAGTTACAGTTATTCTATCTGGAATATTTCAGAGGAAGGGAGGAAAATACAAGAAAAGATGAGCTGTTAATTGAATTTCAAGAGGAATATACAGCAGTAATTGAAAAAGAAGAAGGAGCCGTAGGTGGTGTACCCAGAGAACAATGAGAACCAAGATCTATTCGAGCAACAAATCCTTCTTATAAAGTCTAAAATGGATGAGAGAAAACTGATTACAATTAATATAAATGGACTTAATTCAGCTATTAAAATTAGAAAAATAATNTAATCTGCCTACAAGAAGTACATATTAGAAAACAACATGATTATATATTGAAACAACAAAAATTAGGGAAATTATTTGCAGCGTTGACACACTGTAAAAAGAGAGGAGTGGTGTTATACATTAGAGATACAATCTCTGTGGAATAAATATATACAGATGATGATGGAAGGATTTTGATGGTGGAGATAATGGACAATAATCTAAAGACACTTTTAATAGTAATTTATGCCCCAAATGATAATCAAGAAGATTTTTACAGGAAATTACATAAGAAAATAATTGAACAATGTTAGAAAGTAATATAACAATGATGGAATTAACAGAAGCTTTAAAAAAGCAAAACATTGAGAAAGCACCAGGTCTGGACGGTTTGCCAGTGGAATTTTATAAGACATTCCAGAAAATATTAAATCTTCACTTATTAGAAATCATGAATGAAGTTATGACAAAGAAGAGAATACTCAAAACATGATCAGAAGGTGACCCATATTCCTATCAAGAAGCATATATCACACTTGTACCAAAGGAGGACATAGGCCCACAGCAAGTTAAAAATTACAGACCTATATCACTATTAAATTCAGATTATAAAGGTTTTGCTTCAATTCTGGCAGAAAGACGGAAAAGATACTTAAACAATTTTATTCATCCTGATCGAAATGGATTTTTGTCAAAGAGACAGATTAAAGATAATATGAGAATAATTTTAGATACACTGGAATACTATGAGGCACATTTTTAAAAACAAATGGCTCTGATGTTAATAGATGCACAAAAAGCCTTTGATAATGTGAATTGTCATTTTATACTGTTACAATTGGATCAAATGGGCTTCAGTAAAAAATTTACTCAAGCCATCGAAACGATATATCATAAACAAACTGTAAAGGTTATGATAAATGGATAGTTAACAGACTGTATAGACATAAGAAAAGGGACCAGACAAGGCTGTCCATTGTTGCCTGTTGTTTGGGTTAACACTAGAAGTGCTGAATAGGAACATCAGAGAAGAAAAGAAAATAAAAGGAATGAAAACTAAAAAAGAAGAGTATAAATTACAAGCCTTTGCAGATAACCCTTCGAGGATCCATTGGAGTCAGCACCTAAACTGGTAGAAGAAAAGATAGAAGAGTATAGGAAAGTAGCAGGTTTGAAAATAAATAAAGATAAAACAAAGATTTAAAGCCCATATCACACCGCCCAACGGATGCAAAAAGGGCACAGCGGATGAGCAAAATGTTCCATCCGTTGTTATCCGCTCTCAAAAGGGGCAAA
>BHFT01002123.1:0-53335 GCA_004320025.1 Laticauda laticaudata | reverse complement strand
TGCAAATTTGGGGCAATTTTGAGAGCGGATAACAACGGATGGAACATTTTCTCGTCCGCTGTGTCCTTTTTACATACGTTTTGCAACCGTCGGCTGATGTGACCTGGCCTTTAGGAAAGTAAGACAATAACTATTTATCTGCAATCATGAAATGCACTCACTATTGATTTTATCAGTAGATACTACCAATCTGAAAAAGAGGCTCATGTTTTATTTACTGGTGGGGAGTAAGGAATTTGCTCATATACATTTTGGATGTGCAAGCCAACATATTTAAATCATCCACCATTCTATCTATTATTTGTCAGCAGTATGTCTATCAAAATTTCTAGAGTTGACAGATATAACCTTGTAAAAAGGATAGGACAAGTAATTTTTATATAGATAAATGTTTTACTTATGGCCCATACAATATATAAATAAATCTTCAGAATGGAAGTCAATAGTATATTGTAAAGACATTATCCAAACACCCAAAGAATCCTTTGATCATGCATAGTTATTCTAGCAAAGTGATAGAGAGAATACAGAAAATGTTCAATATATTCAAAGCTTAGCAGCTTTTCTTTTATTTTGCTGTTGAGCTGCTCCAAAATGTCTGCAATCTTTTTAGGCAAGCTAAAAAGTGCTGGAAAACAATACTAACCATTATATTGGGCAGTAATTCTTTAAAAAGTGAATACTCCTTAAAATTGTTCAAAGAAAAGACAATTGCCAACTGGCTTCTATCTTCCAAGAAAAGCTGAATTGCTTATTTCTTAAAATGTCTAAGGAATATGGCTTGATAAAGATAACAGTTGGCTCTCTAATTGCTTTCAGACTAGAGAATTAAGCATAAGCATAGATAGGCTCACATTCAAATTGTTAACACTTACCCACGCCAGTTCTTTTTAAGCCTTAGAAACTTGCTATGTTTACTGTTTGATGTTTATACCCTATGAGAAAGTGACTATGGGCAGAATTTATAAGATATTATTGACATAGTTTACTGATGTTATTCTAAGCTAAGCATTTTTATATGATTCATTGCTGGCTTTTGACGCTTGGCTCTTAAGAAATTTCCTTAGCTTTGTACTATAACACTCATATAACATTGCCACTGTCATAACAAGGGGGGAATATTAGAGAAAGAGGTGCCAGGCTGTGAGACGGCATGGAATCTGCAAATTCATTTAGATCCAAACATCTAAAGCCTATATCAGTAATTAATGGAACTTCCCCTTCATCTACTCCAATGTTTTTCAACCTCAGTAGCTTTAAAATGGCTGGGGAATTCTGGGATTTGAAGTCCACACATTTTAAAATTGTTGAGGTTGAGAAACATGGGTCTACTCCCGTGATGGGGAACCTATGGCATATGTGCCACAGGTGGCACACAGAGTCATTTGAGTGGGCACACGAGCCCCTGGCAAACTTACCTCACTGCGCATGCATGCACCTCCCAGCTGATTTTTGGCCTCCCAGAGGCTTGAGGGAAGTACTGCAGCCTTTATAGGCCAAAAACCAGGCCCATATCATCATTTCCTGTATTTCTGGAAATAACGGAAGTGACAAAACAGGCCCATTTTTCAGCCTACAAAGGCTGCAGAGGCTTCCTGAGCCTCTGGGAGGCTGAAAAAGACCTTAAATGGGCCAAAAATCAGCTGGGAGGCGTAGTGCAGATAAGGGGGCAGCAGGGGGGGAATTGCACGTACATGCGCAGGGGGCAGGAGGCGTGCACATTGCCTTCTGGCTGCTGGCATGTGAGCGCAAGTATGACCACGTGCACAATTTTTGGCGCAGGAGCCCAAAAAGATTAGCCATCACCAGTCTACTCTGTCCTGAAGAGCCTTTGAGCCTTCAAACCTGTTTCTTAAAGAAGATTTGAGAACTTCAAGGTGGCAAGATTCTTTTTTTTTAAGCATAAAAAACTATAATCCTTGCAGGATTTTACTATGTTTTGAAAAAAAATTACCATAACATTAGTTAACTAATGAAGACATTAACTGATCATAATTCTTCATATACAGTATCATAGATGTGTTTCTAAGACAATTGGGATAAAACAGCCTAAGGAAAAATTCACAACTGAATAAGGAGATTTTTAAAAAGAATATCACAGGCTGCTTTGATAGTTCCTTGCATTTCAAAAGAGTCTTTTTCAAAAGAGGAATTCATCTGCGACATGGTTGACTGGCATACTTTGGAATGAAAAACATGTCCCAAACCTTTTTTAAATTATGGATTACAAGTTACACAATTCCTTAAGTTGAAATAATTATGCATAGTTGTTCAAAAGCCAAAGAGTGTTTCCTGCATTGAGTAATTATGCACTATTGGGATAGATGATCAGCATAAGATATCTTAATTTTAGGAATTTATTGATCTATTTTATTTATTACCTACTTTCATCCTTTAATTCCTCCAAAGAGGTAAAGGCTCAGAAGAGAAAAGGTAATTGCATGAATCAAAATCATTTCATTAGCAGCTGAAATTATGTACATTAATTCCTTAATTTTATGGCCCTATCTTGAAGAACATCCTATTTTTCCTTCGGGTATTATCCCACGTCATTGTAGTGCTTTTAAAGTTGTAGCAACGTTTCAGCAGAATCTCATCTGCCATCATCGAGGCTGTCCTTCTGGAGTTTGTATGTGGGTCAGGGTCTCACAGCCGTTGGTTTTAAATTTGGAGGCTAGCCTATCCTGATTGGTTGGGAGTCTTGGTCTTGATTTTATTGGACTTGAGTTTGTTTGATTGGTGTTATCTTTGGTATTGCTTCCTGTCTGTTTTTGTGGCTTTTGATTGGCTGGCAGCACTCTGTTCCTGCACTGGAGGCTTTCAGTTGCAGCTTGGCTTTGATGTGAAAGGACGGCTGGTTTATCTATAAGGAAGCTAGGTTTCCCATCTCCCGACATCCCGTCGCCCGTGGGGTGGCCCCTGGTGTTTTTTGGGAGGAGGGGGTGGCTGTGAGAGCATCAGAGGAGTCTGTTTGTGTGCCGCAGGTGTTTGCCTGGCTTGTGGTGTGGTAGATCTTTCTATTTGAGAGTGCAGGCTTCCAAATGATTGACAGTCTGGTGAATCATCCTTCATTTCATGCTTTCCAGGCTCTTGTTTCCAATCTCTATGGCTTCTCTTGATGCATTCTGTGGCTGGGTTTTTATCAGTGGCTAGGGTTTCTGGGCCATTGAAGTTGCATGCTTGTGACCTGTTGGTTTTCATGTGTTGACTAGTGGAGGAGGTGTGTTTCCAGCTTTTTTACAGCATTATTTGTTGTTCATGCTTCGACAGGCGGGTACTATAATTCTTCTATTGGTCTGTTCACAATGGTATGTGCCGGGCATGGATGCACAGGGACATTGCGTATATGCCTCTGGTTTTCCAGCGTCAATTTTGTCTTTGGGGTTTTAGGATGGCTTGCATTTTTTGTCTGTTTTGAAGGCAGTCCTATGAGTTGATGCCTGTGTAGTATCTTACTGATTTAATATCTGTAGCTGACCTCTGTATGTAGGAGAGGACAGCTGTTACCATAGGTCTGTTGATTTTCTAGGTGTCTGTTATGTTCTTGGTTGTTTTTTGTGGACTCAAGCTTGGTGATTTTTTTTTGTGAAGCCGTTGGCTGTTCAATACTTTAGTCAGGGTGCATAGTTCAGTCTTTTAGTATTGCTGTCTGCAAGGCGTTTGGTTTGGTAAGATTAGTAGTTTTAGCCACGGAAATTATCTGTGCTGGGCTGGTGGTGGGATTGGGCGTTGAGTAGGGTTGGTGAGTGGTGTTTCTTCTGGTATACTACGGTGGTGTCCCAGTGTGCCATCTTGTTCTTTTGTAGATTAGTACAGCATCTAGGAATGGTATTCTGAGTACAAACTCCAAACAGAAGCCTGAGATGGCAGATGAGATTCTCCTGAAACGTTGCTACAAACTTTAAAAGCACTACAATGACGTGGGATAATACCCGAAGGAAGCCTGACAGCATATATATTATATATATATAATATATAATATAATATATAATACTATATATATATATATATAAATAATTATGTATATATATATATATATATATATTTATTGTATTACTATATGGAGTATATATAATATCTATGATAAGTCTGAGGAGGGATAGTATATAATTATATATATATCATATATATAATATATATATATATATATATTAATTAGACCTACCTGAAGAAAATAATCAAGATCCAGACTAACCTTGATATTATTTAAAGCAAGTAATTTTTGTTTCAGAATAAATAACAAAGCTTTCACACTATTCTTTGATTTTTTATTCCATATTTCTAGTTGCTATGGGCTACCATTTAATTCCAAATAATGTTCAGAGTTTCATTCCTTTTTTAAAATCATATTTGCTCTCTAAATTAAGCAAAGAAGCAGGATTGGGCCTGAATCTAATCAAACTATCATTGTAGTTGAAAGTGGAGCAAATTTTCATGCTGATGGAAGAGAAAGAGCTCAGAACAGAAAGATAAATTTAGTTGTATTTCAGCTAAAGAGAAACTGCACAACTATTGTCTCACGAAAGCCTTACTGCTGTGTGGTAATTGATCAAGTGTGAACTCATTCCTATTGGAATGATGAGTCTCACTATGTTTTCCTAAAGGTTAAATTAATTGTGCCTGCATATTCAATAATAGGCAGGTTATATGCCTATATGGGGGATGTTTCTTCCACTGAAAAGCTAGCATCTTCTCGACTACCTAGCAGATGGGGCATGACAACATCTTAGCATAAAAACTCTTCAGGAGATGTGGACTGCATTTTAAAATACAGTGTGTTAAATGCAAAGATGCATTTGAACTCATGTCTAGCTGTCAGTTATTTGAAAACTGAAAAGCTAAAGCATATGGTGGTTGGTGTTCAGTGAACTGCACTGCTCTCCTCTGTTTAAGTCACTGTTAATTTTTTTTTAAAATGCATTAATGGCAGCTGCTACCTGGCAAAGAATCTTTGGATCTCAACCATAGCCGAGACTCTGCTAAAGCCTAAACTAATTAGCAAAACCGAACCACTTGCTTTGTATTTAATCACTCTAATCACCATCCTGCATTACTATTGGCAGTACATGTATTTTGCTTTAAGTTAGACATTCAATTTCTCCATCCTAGTAGAAGAATTTACCTCTTCAACATCTCTGGGACTATTATCTTTTTGCCACCACTGGCTTTTATGTGATTAAACAATTATGATTCCCTTTGAATTCAGTCAGTCTATGCATCCACTAAGCTTAAATGTATTAGTTAAAACAAAAATAGATCACTGATCTATTTTTGGGGGGAAGATGGAGTGAGGGGGGGATGCAATTATAGAAAGTACACTTTTTATAGTTAAGAGAAGAAAATGCAGAAAATTTATTTATTTGCTTATCTATCTATTTATGACTAACTTTGCATATTGCTTTTTTCTTGCAATTCTATTTTTTCTCTCTGTCAAATTTTTTTTTGAATAAAACTGTTTTTCAAGCTAGCAGGTGGAAGTCCCCAAGAATTTAAATGATGTCTTTAAATCTCTCTCCTTAATACCAGAAATGTTTTTCAATATAATTAACAGAAAACCTTTTGAATCTAGCATCTTTTTAAAATTTAAACATTCAGCCTGAGTTCTCACACTATCACACAATTGCTTATCACAATTTAATTCCATAGGAATTTAATTCCTTTGCAGGAACCAGTATTCATCACTGGAGGCTTTCAAGAAGAAATTGGATTACCATTTGTCAGAAATGGTGTAGAGTCTCCTGCTTGGGAAGGGGGTTGGACTAGATTACCTACAAGGCACCTTCCAGCTCTGTTAATCTGTATCTGTATTATCTAAACGTTATCTAACTTTGACGGCTTATAACAATTTAATTCCATTGGAATTAATTCCATTGGAGGAACCAGTATTATCTAAACATTATCTAATTTTGTCTATGGAGATTCTCAGTTATCCAAGTCATGGTTGTCCCAAAAGTGTTTTTTTTTTTTTTCAAGAGGCATCTGGNTTTTTTTTTTTTTTTCAAGAGGCATCTGGATTTTGTTTGTTTTTTCTTGAAGGCATTTTGCTTCTCATTTAGCTCCGCTTCTTGGATGACAGGCAAAATGTCTTCGAGGAAAATGAAAATCCAGTTGCTTCATGAAAAAAGCACCTTATAATCCATCCATCCATCCATCTCCATCTCCATCTCCGTATCTATCTGTGTATCTGTCTATCTACCATTTCCCAAAAAATATGACCTCCCTGAAAGTAAGTCCTAGCTTGATTGTTACACATGTGCCCAATATAAGCCCTGCCCCCAAATAAGCCCTAATTAAGATCCCACCTACTCCAGAGTGCATGGGCAAAAATTAAGCTAGGGTGGGAATGGGTGGTGGTGGAACTGCCCTACTACTTACCTTTGGACAGTTGTAGCTAGGCCTCACACACCCAGATATCTGTCTTGCTGGCCCATTTCTTCTGCAGCCAGCAAAGCTTTCCTAAAGACCTCTGTAGCTACAGAGCCTCAGATCAATCTGGTGCTCTGTTATAGGCTGCAGAGGCCTTCAGGAAAGCCTTGGCAGCTTCAGAAGAAGAAGTTCCTGAAGGCCTCTGACAGTGAAAAGGAGGCCAGGGGCAACGTGCACAAGTGAGGTTAGTCAGTGAATGACATCCCCTGAAAATATAACCTGGTGTCATTTTTGGTGGCAAAAAATATGACAGAATCTTATTTTTGGGGAAACACGGTATCTATCTATTGATCGATAGATAATATAGTTGAGCCAAAGGTGCTTTTTCAAGAGGCAACTGGACTTTTTGGGGACAACCACGACCTGGATGACTAAGAATCTCCATAGACATTATGTAATTGAACACTTGACATGATCATGCCAAATATAACATTATTACTAATAATATTACATATATTATTATACTGTTTTCCTCCTGGGTTTGAACTTGATATTCCCCAGCACTCTTATATTAATTTATACTTGCTCTTTTTCAATAGGATGCTACATTTTTCAGATTGTCATGTCTGTTGTGTATAGAAATTAGAATACTCCAAATACCTAAATCTGATTGTCCGAGCAGGTTGAAATAGGATTGGATAATAAAGTACCATTGCAATTGGCCCGCCTGATGGCAGGAAAGCTTAAAGATCTGTCATTGGCCACAAGCCGCAAGCAGCCGCTATAAAAAGGGCTGCCACGGCTTTGGCAAATGTTCTGTTACAAGTCACTGAGTTGTTTTAATAAAGAGCTGTTTGTTGGAACACCAGTCTCTCATACCTTTCTTTTCAGAACAGAACAATGTCCAACCCAGCTTATCCCTTAAGCTGGCATGCCACTCATTCTATTACGATCGGGATAGCCAGATTTTAAACTGTAGTTTGCTGCTTGTTGTTTTGTTTGGATGAAAGAATGGTTACTTCTGAGAAATAAAAGAGTGTTAGAATTAGAAGATCATAACTTGATATTTGGATGGCATGGTTTTCCATGGTATGACAAAATTAAAGTTAATGTAGATTTTAAAAATCATTATTTTAGGAGTACCGTATGAGATAATGGAATAAATACAAGCTCAAGTTGTGTTGGACGATACCTTTGTTTCAGCACAGGAAGTATTTGATAGAAAAGAAACAGCTGGTAAAGATAAATCATTAACATAACCAAGAAATGGAGAACTTAAAATAAAACCAAAAGAACAATTAATTGCCAAAGAACTTAGATTTCAATAGTTCTCATGCATATGATTCAGAAATCGGCTTAAAATAGATAAAAAGACACTTGCGATAAGATGGAATTTGAAATTGCATTATGTAAAAATGAGGAATGTGTGATTGCTAAAATATACAAGTTTCTGCTGAAATTTGAAATGGAAGAAGGTCAAATTAAAGAGTGCATGATAATCTCGGCTAAGTATTTTGGTTATAAACATACAGATGCACCAATGTGAGAAATATGGCTAAATGGACTGACATTTATATGTTGTATTATCACCTAAGACAGATTTTTTTTTATAAATTATGTACTGCTGGTATTTGACACCAGAAAATTTGTCATGGATATATAAAGGTACTTCTAATTTGTGTTGGAAAAAAAAAACATGAGTTTTAGCATACATGGGAGAGTGTTTAAAAAGCTAGGAAATCCTGGGTACAAATATGTTCAATGAAATAAAGAATTTTAAACATTAACATACAGCTAAAACCAGAATTTTGGAGTAGGGAGGCTTATGGATAGTTAACGGAAAAAGAATTGTGGAACATTGCTTTTGTACATGGTAACTGCAGTGAAATTACTACATGTACGAAGTTGGAAAGATTCTGAAATACCCACAATGGAGGAATGGTTGGTGAAGATGACAGAACTTGCAGAAATGGCAAAACTGATTAGAGAAAAGATAAGTACCTTTATTAGTGACTAGAAACCCTTTATGGACTTTTTGCTGAAAATGGGAAAAATGTATTTTATGGATGTGATGATTAGAAAAAGAAAAATGTAGGAAGAAGGGAGTTATGACATAACTTAAAGAAGACAGCTAGTCATGAATATGTATTTATATAAAATATAAATATAGGAAGGCTACTTTATACATTTATTTGTAACTGCTCTAAAAAAGATCAAAATCAATCTTTTACATATTTTATTCTTTCTTTTTTTTTCTTTTCTATGTTTGCATTGTTATATAAAATATCTTAATAAAACTGTATGTATGTATGTGAATACACATACACCCACACACAAATAATCTTGTGTGCCAGATAGTAATGGCCCATTGTTCTACATGTCACCAGATACTGAACTCAACTCATCAATTAATGGAACAGCACTATTAATGCTGGATTTTTATTTTTCCTTTTGGACACAAAGTCATCAAATCTATTGTGTGAGGTTAAAAATCAACTAAGGTAGATCTGAGGAGTGCAGAAGAATTCAAAAAGGAAGAAATAAAGCTCCTGTTGTAGAAACAGATGCTGAATATTGTCATAAAGTTGTAGTTCTTAGGTCTAGTTTATAGGTCAGAAAGAATGTTGCTTGCAACTGTCCTGCTGGAAAACATTATCCTACAATGGGGGGCAGCCCGCTTTTAGCAGAAATTATTCAGTTTTGAAGAGGTCTGCTCTATAAATTCATATCGTTCACACCATATCAAGATAGCTCCTGTCAACCTGTTTTCTTTTGTTTTCAAGAGGTGACCTAGAAATGTTTTCAACAAATAGAAATGTAGCAGACATATAGACAGGGAACTGGAGTGCCAAATTTTCTATAATTAATCATTTAACTTTCCTGGCTTAGCAATAGTATGACAGCCCTTTAGTTGAACCCATTGTTCCCATATCCCAGTGCTTGCTCCTTCATTATTTATAAATGATAAAAATACAGCATAGCAGGATACGGCTTTGGGCATTCTACTGAAGCAACAAGAGAGGAAGTCCAAGAAGTATCAAAACCATAATAGCCTCTCAGAACTGAAATATCATCTGTGATACTGATACGATACTGTACTGATGGTGCCTGAAATGTACAGTTCTTGTGTCTCTGCAAAGTGTGTTTCATCTTCTCCTGGTGCTGTTAAGAACATGCCATCTCCTCTCTTCTGGAGAGGAGCTGCTAGTTCTAAAGAGGCTTTCACAGTCTCCTTCCAAAACTAGCACTGAATAAAATTCTTAGATGTCCTCAAAAGAGTAAAATAGCCATTTTTACTACAGTAGACTGAGCTACATATAAGAGAATGAGCTACTATATATTCTCATAATATACTGTACTCTACTGAGAAATTGCAAAGGTATATATGGCAATAAAACTGGGTCATCTGAGATATTAATCTTGTTTAAATTTGAAAGCACTGCTATGAGAAAGTATAACGTTGTTTTAAATGTTTGTTCAAAGAGAGTGTAATTCATTTTGATATACATGCTTCTCAAGCCTGTAAAAAGCACCTAACCTAATTTCTGGTGGTTTTTTTTTAAATGACACTAGACAACTTGTGACCCATTGGCTCATCCTTTCAGATATATTTCTTTACCTAAACAGAAAAACAGTATGACCACGGGCAGATTGCCATTGTTTTGGATTTAAAATTAAAGACGAAAGATATGTAGCAAGACAAATATAGATGCTTTAACAAAATAATGCTTTCAATGACATTTGTGGTTTGTCTTAAAGAAAACTCTAATGTTTCATTTCTTTTTCCTTGGCTTACACAGACCTACTTTGGTAGTAGGTAGTATACCATACTTTGCTGTATATCAGTTTTTCCAGATAAATCAGCACATTCTCCATGCTTTATCCTAGTGCTTTTTATATAGTGTCTGTATTGGGAACTGTGTCTGTGCAAAGGAACATCTTCTCTTCTGATTAAGTGAGCATAATTCTTAGAATCACAACAGTGTCATTTTTAAACATACACATGGTTTACCTTTTCTACAATGAGGTTCTTGTGGAGTTCTTCCATGATCATCTTTGTTCTATTGTAAAACTTAGAAGAGCCAAATTCTTCATTAAAATGATGGGAGAGTCTTCAATTCCAGATTCCAAATTGAATATCTTCAATTCCAGACTATGTGGTGGAAATTCAGGAAGTTCACCTGAATCAAGGAATCTTGTTGGAAAATGTGTAGCTTTTTCACTGACAGCGCTGAAGGAACAATATTCTTTCATTATTCCAGAAAAGCATCTAATGCATGTGGAACAGATTTTTCTCATCATTTTATTGAGAGAGACCAGGACAGACTTCTTTGAGAACAGTTCAGCAGTTCTTCAATGTTGGATAGATGAAATCATTACATTCCAACCTAATTCTTGCTGGCAGAACCCTAATTTCAGGTAATTCTATGTCACCATTTTGATTTGATTTTTCTTCCACATTCAATAAGAATTCAGAATATTCTTCCCTCTCACTCAAATGCATGTTTCTGTGGTGGAATGCAGTCTGCAGTCTCAAAAGGAGGGGCTGTATTACAGAGGGCAAAGAAACAGTGAAGCATGGGAAGTTTGATTGAGAGGAAGAAGGGTAAGAAAAATCTTTTCTATTCTCAGGGTATGTATGTAGTGATGCAAACAGTTGCTTTAACAGATTTCTATCGATAGGTGAAGAGCAAATACATTGCTCAGACTATATGTCTGTGTTAGTTTTGGAGGCCTGACAATCTCTCTTCAATTGAAACTTGAGAAAGCTTCTCCATAAATATGATTTTTTTAATGTTTAAAATTTCCACATCGGCATCATTTCTTTCTTTCACAACTGGTAGAAGCTGAGGGACATTGCCACAGAAAATTATTAAAATTTCCCCAGAGGCCTCATTCTTGCTGCATATATTGTGAAGAATCCATTCTATTGCTTCAAAACTAATCCCTCCTAATTATGGAATTTTCATCTCAGACCATTGTCTTTCTTTCTTTCTTTTCTTTCTTTCTTTCTTTCCTTCCTTCCTTCCTTCTTTTTTTCTTTCTTTTTGCAAAGAGCATTTTCATTCGCTTTGAGAAGTATCTTGAATCATCACAGAAAGATTCCATGTGTTCCTCTTTGGCACCAAAAAATGTCATTGGAAGAGGCAGTTGTATTGTGTGATGTTCCTGAACTCATTTGCAACAGGTTCCTCCTTGTTATATAAACTGAGGCGTTCATTAAGTTGAGGTTACAAATTGCCTCTTCTGGTTTGAGCTTCTTCAGCGACAGACTGAAACCTCGTCTCTGTGAGGCTTTGATCCATGCTAGCCACTGGAGCGCCCCGAGCTGGCTGTTTTCGGGGCTAAGCCACCCTGTAGAGGTGGTGAAGAGGGGCGAGACTGCCTGCATGGTTGAAGAGAGCCACATCTCTCCTCTCCAGCTGGCCATTACTCCCTTTCCTGAAGGCGGTTACAGCGGCGGTCAGAAATGGCCACCACAAAGAAGAACTCGACCGGAAAAGAATGTGCAGGAGGAAGATAAGAAGGTGAAAGTTTTGGTTGACCAGGTCAAACAGCAAAACAACAAATAAGATCCAACTGGAATTTGAAACTATTTTAAAAAAAACAATAACATTTCCCTAAGAAGATTTTAAAGCTGCGAAGGAGAGAGAAACGGAAAAGATTTGGGGTTTTTTTCTCCCTTTCCTATACTGACAGCTAAGACACTTAAGACAAGAAATTGGAAAAAAAAACTCCACTGACATTAATAGGCACTATATGCTGAAAATAAAAAGTCAAAGAGAATAATAAAGATTTCTGAATAACCAAAAGTTTTTGAAAATACGAAAGGAGAGAGGAAGAATAATAAGGGCAGGATCTGGAAGGGAGGAGACTGCTGGATTAAATAAAAACTGCACAGCAAAATCTCAACAAGACTTCCAAAAGATACATTCTAACTGAAATATCACACAACAAAACCCCAGGAAGAGAAAGTGTGAAAAAGAAATAGAAGATATAACTTGGGACGATTTGATTACTTGATGATTTCTTGATCTTGGTTTATTATTTTTGAATGACTAAAATCAATCGCGTGGTTGTTTAAAACTGTTTAAAAATGGCTCCACTTTCAGAAGAACTGAAAATGGAACTTAAAATCAAAGAAGTGCACAAAAGGGGAGGCAGCTCTTTTGGCTTCGTATTTCAGTTTTTAGAAATGGAGATTTGGAATTATGAGAAACAACAAGAAATGCCTGCAGAACAAGAAGATCACGACAAAGAAGAAGCCATCTTTAACAAACAAAATCTTAGTGGTAGAAAAAAAGGAAAAGGGGGAAAGAGAATGGAAAGTTTAAGATTGGGAAAAAAAAACAACTCCGCCCCCCCAAAAAAAATAAAGTGAAAAAATAAGTATAAAATCAGAAAGTAACAGAAAGAGGGAATGCAGAAGAGAGAATTAGAACTAGAAGAGACCAAAGGGTAAAAAAGGGAGGGAGAAGATGAGAGGGAAGTAAGAAAGGAAAAGAAGTTATAAAGGAGCAGAAGCACAAATATAAAGAGAACAGCCTATTTAGAGATAATGGTGAAAATTGAATGGAAAATGGCATTCTGCAAAGCTAATAAGATAGTATTGTTATATAGAAAAAGAAATAATTTTAGAAAAATATGAAACAATGTATGATTTAAAATGTTGATAAAATTAGCTATCGTAATTCAGCGGAATGCTTGTCAAAATAAAATGTAACAAAATGAATATTGAATTATTTATAAAACATAATGTGTAAAAGAAATAAGGGAAAAATTAATTAGGAGATTATATGTGTTTTTAAGGAAGTATGATATTTAGAAAAAAATGTTAAAGATGTTAAGATTTTAATGATTATTAATGATAGAACTGAATTGTGAATGGAATGACGGTTATAATTACATAATATTCTAATTCTTTTTTTTTAAGAATATAGGGTGTATTATAAGAATGTACCAAACAGAATTCGATTGAAGTTATGTACTGTGTATTATATTGAAGGTCATAATCTTAAGGTATACATGAAGTTTAAATAAGAGTTGAATGGATGTAATTAAAAGATATAAAGGTGTCATACTCCAATTAATAACTACAGGAGAAAATCTGTTTAATGAGAAAAGATAATATGAAATTGAAACAAACAGACAAAAGTTAAAGCATAATGATTTGAATTGAGATAGAGTAATCAAAATAAATTTGAGAAAATTAAAGAGGGAAAAACTATACAGAAAATGTAGAATAATGTAAGATATGAATAGAACACAAAATAAAGGAGCATGAAATTGAGTTTTGTGTCTGTATAAAGAAGTTCAACCTGGGACCATGCTGTTTTCAAAAAAGATGTTTCACTTGTATTTTGTGTGTGATAACCCAAATAAAACTTTATTAAAAAAAAAAAAGTTGAGGTTACAAATTGCCTCTCCTGACTTTTCCCTTCGTGCAGATGAAACTGGTGCCTTTTTCCAGGGAAGAGACAATGAAGGCAGACTTTGGCCATGGCACCAAATTCAGCAGAAATATTACATCATGCAAGTCATGCATTTTGTGTCACTCTTTCTCTGTTGAGGCCTTGTTTCAGAAGACAGTTATTGTTTTGTTGGGGTACTTTCACCCAGTGGTGCAATTCAACTGGTGTAACAACCGGTTCAGTGAATGCACGTGCATGCTAAATGCACACTTTGTGCGCATGGTCTACAGTTAAAAAAGCCCATTTTCAACTCAATTACTTACCATCTACTGCAGCCCCTAGGACTAAAACAGCAGAGCAGCAAACTGCTCTGCCATGTGAATCTGAATCAGCCGTGCTAAAAAACTAGGAAATAAAGCACAGCAAAGAGCAGGTGTGGGTGGGCGGGGCCAAATGCTCACCAGAAAGACCAGTTTACCTGAACTGGTCTGAACTGGTAGAATCCCACCCATTAGTATTTCTCATATATTCTTAAACTGATCTTCCCTTTCCTCTTCCATCTTTTCTTGTCTCCTCATTTTGTACCTTTCCTTGTGATTCTGGAAGTGTCCAGCTCTTTCATCCTTCATTTCTTCATCTCTCCTCCTCCTTGCAACAACTCCATGACATTTGGTACCTTCCCTTTACTATAACATACATCCCCTCTTTCTATATAGAATTATTATGCTGATTATATTTTATTTTGCATTAATTTTATCACAATGTTGTACATTGCTGATGTCAGTTTCAAAATCAAATCACATAACTGTCTGAGGGATAGAATGGGTCCTGTCTACCTGAACTCCAGTAACCAAAGAGGAGGGCAATCTACATTCAGTTTCAGAAAAGGAAACAGTTGATGAAATAGCTGTGAAATAGGGAAGGTGATGATTAAGGTATAATGGCTAATGTATTTGATACCAGAGAGATTCAGTTTACTTCATCTGCAGAGTATTATGCATGTGCTTTGAGTTCTTGAAGAAAGATGGGGTATAGATATGTGTGTATGTTTAGTATCAGAAAAGGGGCACATAAAGCAATAAAAATATCCAGGCTTTTTATCATGCACCTTAAAGTTCTTTCTTTAAAAGCCACATGATGAGTCAGTTTCTTGCCACTGTGTGGGAAAAGGGTGAGAGATGCGAGACTGGCTGGGAAACTATCACAGAATGTTGAAAATGAAGATCACAAGATTGTGGCAGCAGCAGAACAGCAGCCAGAAACACTAAAGCAGCCACAATTCCCCCAAATTTCATTCCCTTGACAGACATGGGTCCTGGATTTTGAACATTCTGAATGTTAGTTCATTTGATGCTCATTGGTTTTTAAAAATGTTGCCCTATGATACCTATTTTGCTGTAAGGGGCAGAGAGCCAAAAACTATGTGATGAATCATGCAGAACAGTTTCTTTATTGCAGTTTGCCTATAGGAAGGAATCTTACTAGACTAAAAGCACATACTAAGTAACCATCAGATAAATACTGTGAAGATTTAGGGAGGATTTCTTGTTGGTATCTTTCTGCATACAAATGACTCAATGGTGATTTTGCCTCTTCACTCTGCTCTCTCTGGCAACTAATTTTCCTATTACTGAGTATAGAGGCAGAACCCAGTCAGGGGTCCCTCTAGCAAAATATCCATACAATAAGAAAATTCTTTTCCCCCACTTTCCTTTGGGAAATGAAGGCCAAAAGAATATAGATTAGATATAGGAATAAATAACACAGCTCTGTTAATTCTGTGTAACCTGAATTCAATAAATATCATAATAAAATTGGATTACAATGTGGAAGTTGGTAATGATTTCAAAAACTAAAATTGATCTATTTTATATATAGTTTCATATTTCAGATAAATACAGCAGAATGCAATCATATTGTAAACTACCGGTTTTGGAGAGATATAACTAGAGTAGAAATAAGGAAGCTTTTAAAATATATTGTCTCTTATTTTAATATCGTTTCCATGATTATCCATTTAAGCATTTACAGCACTGAAGATCCTTTCAAATACTCCAGTGTATGAGATGAAGGCCTGAGATTGTACATGTACAGGGTAGTTTCATAAGAATTGCACCCAAAATAATTTATATGTTAAGATTATTTTTATTAAATAATACCAAGGTTTATAATGGTATTAGCTTTCATAGCCAGTATCAATCAAGCCTGAGTTTTTGGGCTATGCAGCCATGAACTAGTTTTCTGGTGTCCTGAGGTTGTTTCACTAGTACCTGAGGCTGAGCAAGGACTAACAAAAACCCTTGCATCTGTAACTAAATAATCTAGATATGAATACATCTACTCCTTGTTTAGTGACCATGTTCTGTTGCAACCAACATGGTCATGAAATGAAATGGTTGTTAAGTGAACACATGACTGAGAAAGACAAAAGTGCTGTGAAGATTGCTGGTTGCTACCGTTTCATTCAGATAAAAGTTCTTTCATACAGCTACACCAGTGTCACTCTCCCTGTCAGGTATGTTGTCAAATGCATGAAATTTGGTCATGCGTACATGCATTGGTTGTAAAATGAATATAAAATGGTTTGTTACCATTGTATTTATGAATGGTTGTTAATCAAGCAGTGGATGAAACTTTCTATCAAGCTCATCTCTGATCCAAGAAAGCTAGATCCTGATTGTTTCATCCAGATCAACGTCTGATTGGTTTTCAGAAATTCTAGGATAACTACTTCCTGTCTGGGTCTCTTTCAGTCATGCTACTGCTTGGTCTTCCATGAGGGGAAGGTGCTATCAATTCCTTTTGCTGTTGGTTAAAAGGGCTGTTTAATGTATAATATATAACGTAAAGCTGAGATTCAGACTTTGCTAACCTGCAAAGTCTCTTCCTTTTTATAAAAGTTGGAATGTTTATCAGATTGACTGAACAACTAATATTACTGATGTGTATTTCATTTTCCAGCTTTATGGGTTTTTTGTTTGGCTTATTATTTAGGATAATCATTTAAAATAGATATTTCACCAATTTAGCACTACAGTACTTGCATTTCTTTCAGGATTAGCTCAGCATATGACCACTATTTCTGACTTAACTGTTATGTAATTGGTTAAATCCCTTGCTTAGTTCATAAAATTATATAACAACAAAGCAGCTGAATATAATTGTTCATTGCTGATTATTTCACTATTACAAATTAATACCTAACTCAGATTCTTTGTCAAAATCTATATTTTGTCAGAATAATGGTGTTATTATTTATACTTCTGACATAACAAACTACAATTGTGATCTATCCCAGCAATTTTCGTCACATTAGTAATGCAGTGAAAACTTCCCAGATCCATAACTGAGAATTAAAAGCAGACTGATAATCAAATTTAAAACTATAAAAAGGGAAAACAACATTCAGTGCAACAGTGTGATGTATTCATCATCCAAAGAGCCTGGTCATAACTTTTAGGCCTCTTATTCAAATAATCAAGTTTTTATAAATTTATCCAAAAATGTATAAGGCCATTCGAATATCTGTGGAGATACTATTCCAGCGGAGGAGGAGGTTAACTTAGAAGCTATGTCAATCTCTAAGAGACACATAGAAACCATGACCTGCTGGATCTTATTGGGCACAGATGTCACTGAAAATAGGTAGACCTACAAATATTCAGAACATTTAATTTAAATATAAATATCAACAGAATTTGGTCTTTATCTCGAGTCTACTCATTTTGAAGCTTGGTTTCACCTACATTTTGAACTGTGTCCTTTGGTACATTCTAAAAGGTGAAAAATTGTCTTTGGCTCAAAAAGTGTTTTCATCCTTTTTAGATCTTTAAACCTGTATTTCCAAATCATGTGGAAAAATGAACGAAAATGAAACAATCTGTAATGAAATACAGAATAAGCCGAGAAAAGTAAATTTTCTTTGCTGTCCAACTGGAATGTACAAAAAGACTTCCTTGTTGATGGAGAAATAGTAAAATGTTTATCATTCAATTGAAATGATTGAGGGTAAGTGGACTTAGATAATAAATTCAACATGTGATGATACAGAGGAAAATAGATGGCATATGATTTAGAAGTTCCATGATTTAGACGATAGAATACATTCAGGAGAATGAAATAAGCAAGATATAATGTGTTAGCTATGAAACATCTGAAGTCATGCTCATGAGAAATGGGTAACATTTTTATAAACTGTGTATACATTAAAAATATTGGAAAGGTCATGAAGGACAAGAATGAGAAAGAATGACGAATGCACATTCACCAACAGATATGATCTTACTTTGACAGATATAGGTAGCAAACCAATTGGAGGGATTGTTATTCTCTTACACTGCAGAAAACCTGCACTGCATGTTAACTACCTATTGCACATTTGGCTAAAGCTGTCCAACATATAATTACACATACTGCAGCAGAATCAAGAAATAAATTTCAGTTTAGTGATTAAATTTGCTGCTAATAATCTCCAAAAGGCATAAACACATATTTAATATTTTGAAATGATCACAGACAGAGAGAATTGAAGTTTGCCAGAAGATATAGCACATTTCAAATGGTTTGATCTACAGAATTACAGTACTATTAGATTTTATTGAGAATTTTAGACACAACAGCTAGCAATCCTCAAAGATCTATTCCTGAGACCAGATATTTATAAATCAAGAAAATTTAATTCTATCAAGACTACCTATTTAGGCTTTATTTTTCCATATTTCTACTATATTTCATCAGGCCTTGATTCTGTATTTGACGACACTACATTTTTTATTTTTTTAATCCTGCCTTTATTATTTTTATAAACTTAAGACAGCAAACATACCAAATACTCCTTCCTCCTAATTTTTCCAACAACACCTCTGTGAGATAGGGAGAGAGAGAGGGAGGAGAGAAGGGGAGATGGACAGAGAGAAGGAGGACAGAGGGAGGGAAGGGAGAGAGATAGACAGATGATAGATGATAGATAGATAGATAGATAGATAGATAGATAGATAGATAGATAGATAGATAGATAGATAGATAGAAAGAATATTGGCCCAAAGTTATCCAGCCAATTTTCCTGCTTAAGGCAAGACTAGAATTCAGTCTTCTGATTTTTAGCCTGGCACTCTAAACAACTAGACCAAACTAGTTTTTTTATCAATATTTTATAAAAAGTGCATCTGAATTGTTTGACATGGTAATTAAAATATATTGAGAAGATATTTTGCTGCATTAAGTAACCTTGAATGACATAATTAAAGGGTATTAAACAGTAACTTATCTGTGTTGTGATTTTGTTGATCCCTTAAATGTGACAAGAAGACGTAACGTTTCTAGTAGATAAATGTGCAAAACAATGGAGGAAAAACAAAGCTAAGTATATTAAAGTTCAGTTAATGTAGATTAGTTACCATTCCAATTGTTTAAGTACCAGATTGGTATAGATTGCATTCACTATTTTCAATACATGTCTATAAATGCTTTCATGTGCATGTAACTAGAAGTAGCACATGACTGCAAAGTAGCAATTATTCTAAGTCAATTTGTTTGCAATGTGAAAGTATACACAATGCAAAACTGTGTTTCTAAGTTGATGAGGAAAAAAGCTGTCTGCCTATTTAACTGTTGTAATTATTGTTTTAGGAATTAAGTTTGGGATACAGCTGCCAGTTGAAGAATCCACTCATTAATGTTACATTTAAAGCATCAGCAACTTTAGGCAAATGAAGAAGGAGTGAAGATACACAATCTTGGATGCTAGAGATGTATGCTTCAACCACGTTTTCAGCAGTGAGAAGGTGATGCCATACTCATAACTCGATACTCATAACTGTATTTTCTTTCTACATTTCTTTAAATGGGAGAGGGGTTGGGAGGTTGGGGGAGTGTCTGTCCAAAGCTTTAAGATATACAAATTGAATGTTAACTTGCAGTCATAAAGCTTTGATTAAAAAGCTATGGTCCATCACTTTGTGGTAAAGCAGATGTGATGTAATACATATATAATGTTTAATCTTTTGGGTAGCTCATTTAAGTATGAATGAACATTCATGAATCAATGGTTCTTAATTACTACCTTTCTACACAGGCTTAAATTTCATTTATCTCCCTTTTGTTTTTGTTTTTTTAAAAAAACATTTTCTTAAAGATCGTGATCTTATTTTATTCAAGGTCTCTATCAGAACACAGGTTTAGTTAAGAAGTTGAGTCTAAATAATATAGTCCTATTCCTTCATTTTAACTTATTAAAATGAAGTTATTAGCAATGAGTATAACATAAAAAATATGCTACAATAAATCAAACAGTGGCTTCAACAAAAGCTATCACTCTTCTAATCCCACTTATGCTTTTTTTAGAGACACTTGCTTCCACATAATAGCATTAAAAATAATCTATAAGTAATAAACCAAGGCATCTTTTCCACTGTATTCTGTACGTCTCCTGCTTCTTGGAAATTGGCTTCCATTATTATAGAATATAGTTTTCATGTTTTCAGCAGTAAAATCAGAGTTTGTGAACCAGTTTGGTGTAGTGGTTAAAGCACCAGTCTAGAAAACAGAACACCAAGAGTTCTAGCCCTGCCTTAGCCACAAAACTTGATCTTGTGCTACTTTGCCTCAGGCCTAAGAATCAGATAATGGCAAACCACTTCGGAAAAACCTTGCCAAGAAAACTGCAGGGACTATTGCAGGAAGTCACTGGGTATAAAGACAGACTCAGAAGCACATACATACATTCATACATAACCAGAGCGTGCATTCAGTAAAGACTGACTCAAAAGCAGATATATTATATATATACATAAACCAGATCAGATTAACGCAATATATCCATTAAGTAGTTGCCTCTCTCATGTTTTTAATCAAAAGCATGATATAAGGGAAAGGAAGTAAGAAGTATTTCAGAGTAGGTAGTCTCAGCATCATCAAGGACTTTCACTTCCACCAATGCTCATTTCTGCTAAATGAAAAGGTAGAAACAACAACAAAAAAAGGCAAATCCTCTCATCACTCATCTTTGAAATACTGTAGACTATCCAATTCTGTGCCTTTTTTTCTAGGAAATAAGGCTTACCATGGCCAATCATAGCAACCATACAATGTTTTAAACTATAACCCATGCATACTTTCTATGTGTATAGTACATTGTAGGAATCCAGCATCTCATTGCTTCTACCATACATACTGGTTTATGGATTAATATTTTATGCTAACTGAGCCAAGTGTAGTTATTTAAAAATCATGATTAAACAAGGATAGTTCATGTAAATAAGTGCCGCAGCCCCTTAATCCTGTAGTTATTTTTTCATCTCATAGCTTTTAATAGCTTTTGTAGCTCCATCCATCAACTGTTAACTAGTTTTTTTTTTCTGTTACCAATACCAGAAAATGTTTCATACCCTAAGTAATAAATCTGCAGGATCCTTGATGTTCTGGGAGACATTACAGTAATGGCTATAGAAATTACTTAAAATAGCCAGCCTCAGCATTTTGGAAAAGCAAAGTTAAGGCAAGTTATCTTGCAGCACTTCTAAAACACTAAGATGCCAAAACTCCTGTCTGTGACAAACAGTCTTCCAATGACAACTAATTTTTGCACTGATTAGAAGCAGACAATGGCAAGGAATTTCATGATAAATGTAGGACAGCTTTGCATCTTGTTATTTTAGAAATGCTTTTTAGAAATCTACAGATTGGGAGTCCCAGATTCCCCCCCCAAAAAATCATTAGTCATAGTTTTCAAAGTCACACAACACAATAAGAAACCACACCATCACTTAGTGCAAAATGTAAATCCAAACATCAAGTATTAGCTTTGCTGAGATTGGAGAAGGAATTGTCTTCTCCATATCTAGTCTATTTCTTAAGCCTTCCCCTGTGTATTGGACAGAAAACTAAGAACCATTCACAAATTCTAACTAAAATCATTCCCTGTTGGTATGAGTGGATGGCAGGGGTGGGGGTGAGCCAAACCTCTATAGTTCAGCAATCATATTGGAAAATGTAAAAACAAAACTTCTCTAGGTTCCTGAATTAGGGAGTGACACAAAGAAAGTACTGGTATAAATATTATGAACTATTTTAGAATGGTACTTGTAGCTTCACAGTTTGCAACTGATAGATTTGTCTTTCATTTTTGTTCTACAGTTTTAAGATTGGAAGCGTTTCCCCCCCCCTCCCCATTTTACAGTAGAAATCTTTCTACTGCAGCAGTCTGGGAATGCTCATTAAAGCCTTTTTAAATGCTGTCAACTCTCAGTAAAAGATTCCTTGCTCAAACAGCAATTTCCCACCTTTCCAGTGCAGAAATGAACTTCTCTTTAAAAACAGCCCACAGAAACACAATTCTGCTCTTCAGCCAGCCATTCCATACATTTGGGCAAAGGAGAGCTGCAGAGAATCATGGTACAAGCTTGGCCTCTGTACCAACCAGGTGAAGAACTTTACTTTGAGTTTATTGTTTTCTGGAACGGCCAATCTGAGCTTCTTTTTTGTTGAAACTATGCCTCTGGCTGAGCCTTTGAAGTTATATTTATTCTTAAAACATGGATGGCAGGGCTTCTAGGAAATGAGGTACCTTTCTAGCATAAAGATTAAGAGGAATGGAAGATGAAACACATTAGCAAAATAATGGAATTTGGGCAAATGAAATTAGCTTTGTTTGGAAGGTAATGAAAACATTTGCTAGGCAGGTTTTGTCTGAGTAACAAAATGAGTATTGCAATATTGCAATACCAGCTCTGCAAAGCCATGATACAGAGGACAGAGCAACAGCAATATCCTGGTTTTTTTTATCATGTTACTCATCCCCCCACCCCCACCTCTTTCGCCCTGATGGATGAATCTGTGTCCAGGTTCACACATTAGTTCACATTAAATTACACTAACTTCCAGCGCTGATTCTAATGAGTACATTTTAACTCTTATTAGCATAGATTCAATCCAATGTGTCCATCATTTCAAATAAGGAAAAATAAAAATTGTCTTGCTGGTCCTGGCATGGAAACAGGTCAAATCAGAATACAGACAATTCTTATCATGCGTTTATTAGCAATGTGCACTACAAGAAACCAATAACTTTGACTTAATAAGTGAAAGTTGTTAGCATCTTATTCAGCATCTGGCCTAGAGCTTTTTCCTACATCTGAACTTCACTATCTAAATAGTTGCTGGAAATGTGTATGTCTAGTCTAATGAAAAGAAGGACTAGGGATGATATGATAGCAGTCTTCCAATATCTCAGGGGCTGCCACAAAGAAGAGGGAGTCAAGCTATTCTCCAAGGCAGCTGAGGGCAGGACAAGAAGCAATGAGTGGAAACTCATCAAGGAGAGAAGCAACCTAGAACTAAGGAGAAATTTCCTGGCAGTTAGAACAATTAACCATTGGGACAACTCACCTCTAGAAATTGTGAATTCTCCAACACAGGAAGTTTTAAAGAAGAAATTGGACAATCATTTGTCTGAAATGGTATAGGGTTTCCTGCCTGAGCAGGAGGTTTGACTAAAAGACCTCCAGGGTCCCTTCCAACAATTCTATTTTATTATTCTATTCTATATCCCATTGCAATCATTCTGACTTTTCTATTTTATATTCCTTATATTTCCAACTGGCTGTAACCAGCTGCCAGTGGTCTTAATCACTTCGATGTTATCTTTACTTTTGAATTCTCCTTATCTGACAACAACTTTTTAAAAATTGTTTCCCACTTCTGCTGCAGCTGAACTTTAGCTTACCTTCTTATCCTACCAATTTATTCCATCCTTTGCCTATGCATTTTTGAGCCTAGCTTTACATAATACACCCAGACATTTATTCATGTAGAGATCCAGGATTCATTCTCCTGGTTCCCTGCCATCTCTTTCTCTTTCCCCCTGTCTTTATCTCCTGGAGCCGATCATCCTCAGGGGGTTTTGGTGGCAGCTTTGAACACAACTTACAGGTGCTGCTCTCTGATCCTCTGGACCCTAGTAATGAGCTCAACTTCAAGAGCTGCAAGCTGCTTGGCTCCCCTGGTGGGATGGAAGGAAGAAAAGGCTACCCTTTTCCTCTTTTGCTTCCCAATTCTTCTCTTGACTTCATTCCCTCTTGAGGTACATCCTGTCACTGCTGAGCTTCCTTCTCTTCCATGACTCCCCTTCAAGCTTCTCTCTGCTGGTCCCCAATCCAACATCTGGGATACCCATCAGGGGATGTAGGTGATGCAAAATTCTTATTTTCCAAAAAAAAAAAAAAAGTTGTAATATTTGCTTTTTAAAAAAGCACTGTAAGGAGTTATTTTTTAAAAAATGACATAATTCGAATCTCTCTTCAGGCTCAGGCTTAAATTATTCAAATATAACTGTCCTCTTATACAAGTTCGTGTAGGTCTCCAACAAAATCTTACAATTTCTACAGTGCTATGTAGAAATGTTGTTCTATGTGCAATATTTCAAAGGGAGCTGCTTATCACCAAAGCTTTACACATTACATTGCATGTGAGCATTTAAATGTAATCTTAGTCTCTCACAATCATACTGCAAACATTATAGTTTATTCAAGCATTCAGAAATAGCTAGGATAATATCTTCAACAGTATCATCTGTTTTGCATATGCTCTAGGGATTTCAGCAAAAACAGCTAAATTGTAAGATCAGTATATTAATTTGACTTGGAGACAGGATTTAATATTTTCAGATGTCCATATTTTTAACTATATACCTACTTCATAAAAACTGAAGACTGGACAATGGAAATGGATACTCCATGCCTTTGTTGAATAACAAGAGACTTATTTTGCGATTTAGGAAAGATACATTTAAGCTCTAAGTACTCAGTGGATTGAAGAACTGATGTTACTTGTGACTTATGAATGGTTGCTTATAGGTATGTAGACAATGCATGGAGAAATATAATGAAATATGTTCAACCTTTAGTGAAACTGTAGTGTAAATCTTTATGCACAGAGACGAGAAGTCAAATATATATTTATAAATATTTCATTTTTTATTTGTCTTGTTTAATTAAGGACAAAAAAGATAGCTATTTTTATAAAAAGCTATCTATAGTATTATCACACAGTACATTAGTTTACTCTGTTGCATATCCACCCTCCGACTGGAAGAAACAAAAAGGCTGATCTTTTTGGTGTAAAAAGGTAAGGGGGAAATCATATATGTGATCAACTATTTAAACTGTACCAAGAGCTGTTGTGGTGGGTGAACTAACAGACTGCAAGCATCAGTCCCAGTCTTAAGGACTTAATGTCTTAACGTCTTAGGAATCCTTAAGCAGACACCTTGAAAATGACAACACTAGCATCTATCTTTCACCATTATGGTTTTAAGGATGCCTTTTAAAAAGCCAGTGCAGCAACAGTGATTTATCAGAGAAAAAGCCTCCAAAGACTCCCCCCCCCCTCCAAAAAAAACAAAACAAAAACAGATTGCCAGGAACACATGCAAAGGCAAAGCTACTGGGGTTGGATTGTCCGCAGCACCAAAACCCGCAAGTCAATCTTCTGCTAGTATGTGGTGGATGCAATGCACGGAGCTGGGCGAAGCAAACACTAGCTAGCCCTCGGCTTCGGGAAAAGGGAACAAAACCCTCACTCACCTAATCTTTCTCGTTCATCCGAATCTCGCCACCTATAAACCTTCCACCCTCTCCCCGTCCCCCCCCCTCCCCCACGAGAGTTAAAGAGATGGCCGTCAGGTGATGGAGAACCAGGACAGTGGAGNAACCTTCCACCCTCTCCCCGTCCCCCCCCCTCCCCCACGAGAGTTAAAGAGATGGCCGTCAGGTGATGGAGAACCAGGACAGTGGAGAACCCCGTCTCCCTTTCAACGTCTCCCGAGGGTTGTCCTCGATGGAAGCGGGAAACCAGGATAGCCCCCGATCTGCCTTACTACGCCGGGATCGCCGCGCAAGATACCGCAAACCGAGCCGTCAAGGTGCAGCTCCGAGCAAAGGTGGGGGGGGGAAAGGGGCGCAGCTAAAACCGCGGAGACAAATGGTGCGCCGGGTGGAATAGAGGGCGTGTTCGTTTGTGCTGCGGGACTGCGGGCGGACCACGTGCGTGAGCAAACTGGAGAGAGAAGGCGGCAGAGAACCACGCGCGGCGTTTTGCTACTATTTAAGTGAGGCCATAGCCTCCGCGACGGCCCACTTTCGGTTTTTGCTCGTTCTCCCATCAGTACCATCGCACCCCGTTTATTTGCGTGTGTCAGTGTGTGTTTTGTGTAGTATGAGTGGGGGGTTGAGAAGTATTCTGCCCAACAGTGTCTCGTGCTTGGTAAGAAGCGGAGGGAAGGGCCCGGGAGAGGAGGAGAAGAGGGAGGAGGCGCGGGTGAAGAGCTCTGACGCGGAGTTGGGGGGGCGGAATTGTGTTGCTAACTTGGCCCCTACCTCTCTGTGAGGAGCTTCCGGCTTCCCAGCCTCCCCGGCAATGCCCGACGTGCAAACGCCCTTCCCCCCCCCCCACCCCAGCCCCTTTCGGGTCGCCGCCCCCGCGCGTCGGATTTAGAGACCTGTTCAGGCTACTTCTCCACTCAACCATATTCCCCTCCTGGTCCGGCGCCCTTTTGACCAGGACTGCTACGGACGGCGCTTCCCGGGGTGGAGGGGCCGTGGCAGGCGGTCGCCTTGCCCGCTTCCCCGTTTTGCTTTCGACGGACGCGGAGCCCTCTTTCCCAGGCTTGCGCTGCCGCCCTCAGGAACGGCGAAGGCGGCTCGGCCACATGTCAGCGGCGGCAGCCCTGCCTCTTTGCCCGTCTGTCACTCGGCTGCAGCCATAACACCTGTGCAGGAGCGACGCCTCCTCCTCCTCCTCCTCCTCTTTCAGGAGGCCCTCGCCGCTCGGGAGGAAACCCCAGCCGCGAGCCTTGCCGGGTTTTTTTTGTTCTTTTTTTTGGGGGGGGGGGGGNGGGGGGCGGGGCAGGAAGGCTCCGCCGCCTCCGCGCTCCTCGTGGCCAGTCGCCGCCGCCGCGTCGGCGATGGGAAGCAGCCCCGTTCGCGCGCCTTTGTGAGTCTCGCTCCTGCGCCCCGGCTCTGACAGATGCGTGGGGAAGAGCAGTTGGCTCGCCCCCCCTTTCCTTTTGCTTCTCGGTTCCCGCGGCATCGGCGGAGGCGGGAGACCCCTTTCTTCGCTCGGCTGCCGGCTCCGCAAGGATTTACTGGATGAAGAGCTTTCTTTTGGGGTGGTTGCCGTGGGGCTCTGGCAAACGGAGAGACTTCAGCTGACAAGGTACCTGGTTCTCCAGACGGCCGCGTAGGGGAAAGGAAGCGTTGCCCAGATGTGCTCCTGAAGGGTATCCGCATCGTGGTCTTAGCATGGGGGAGGGGATCTACGACCGGAGGGGGGGGGGGGGGCGCCATCCTGCTGCCGCCCTACCCCNCCCCCCCCCCCTCCCCGGTCTCTTGGTAGGAACCGTGATCCCTGCTGTCAGTTATCTGCAGGCGACCGAGACTTAAAAAGGACGCGTTCTCCGCCCTGCGATGTGAGTATTTTCTCGGAGGCTGCGTCCTTGCGTGGGGAAGGAAGGGGCTGCTGTGGCGGCGGCTGCTGATCCTTCGGTCGCGCTGCTGTAGGAGTGGGTTAGCCGGGGAGGCGCCGCGCGCTCTGTCTTTCGGGGTGGGGAAGGCAGGTTCCAGGTGGGGGAAGTTAGGGTTTCATGGTGTGTGTGTGTGTAGGTAGGTAGGTAGCTTCTTTCTCTCTGCTTTTCCTCTCGGGGCTCTCTCCTCCGTTTGGCGCGGAGGCACAGAGGGTGGGCTTGGTTGCGGTGGGTGAGCGGCGGAGGAAGAGAAGGCGCCTCGGGGTGCTGCTGCTGGTGGTAACCAGATGAAATGCAGCGGTTGCTAAGGGAAGAAAGCCTCGCTGCAATGAAGGGAAGAGAGGGAGGACAGGGATCCTCCGTCGATTATGGTAGCCCTCTCTCTTCCACGCACAAACACACACACACACACCCCGCCCGCCTCGGAAGCTCTCTGGGTCTGGAAGGGGATGGTTGGCGACTTGAGCGGGGATCAAGGTGGCAACACCTTTGGATGGAGGGAGAAGAACGGCAGATGCTCCTGGTAAGGTGTGCTTAGGGAACTTAGAGCGTGTAGGACCAGTTTCTGGTTTTTGGATACCTTCAGAATCCCTTCTGAACGACATCCCTCCCTTTTTAAATCATGCCATTAGCCCAGTGACACCAAGAAAGAGGGTGTGAACAAGTGGGCAGAGGTGCCTGATTGAGTATGCCATCTTTATGGTTAGAGAAAATTGGAACACCCCCCCCCCCCCCTGCAGAGAGAGGAGGGGGAGGGNCCCCCCCCCCCCGCTGCAGAGAGAGGAGGGGGAGGGGGAGAGAAGCGGCCACTACCTGCTTTCTTTTTGCCTCCATAGATGGCATCCTGGCCCCAATCCGGCCACCCTTCCACTCTCTTGCAGTCCCCCTCTTGGTGACCCAGGCAGAGCAGTGGAAACCAGATGCTCTTCAAGGAAAAGGCAGTGATAGCTTCTCTTCATTTGTTCTGGATAGACCTGCTAGCTCTCTTCTCAAAGAGGGGAAGCAAACGGATAGAAGGATGTGGTCTTCCTTTCTTATCTGCTGTAATTTTTCTGTGCATACTATTGTGAGTAAGGAGAGGAGGGGGATGGTCAGCATGGTCAGAAGAATTTGGCAGGAAACCTCTCCTCTGACACCTCTTGCTTGGGGATCTTAGCATGGATTCCCCAAAAGAGTGGAAGCAAGACCTTTCCTTGATTGCCCTCCAACCCTACTGAAGGCAATGCAGTAGGTACCATAGGATTGGGCTTGTTATGCCCAGAACCTGCTTCTCTCCAACCTGGAGATGATTAGGTTGCTCCTTGCTTGAGCAGTTACCTGCAGATCTATGCTCCCTCTTTGGCCTCCATGTGGCACTGTTCAGAGAATATACATACATGCATTGGGAACCTCTCCTTGTAGGACAGTGTGGTAAACTACCAGTTTCTCCTGTCAGTGAGCCTACAGATGAAGGAAGGATGCTGGAAAGTGTAGCTTAACAACATGTGGAGTGCCACAAGTTCCCACTCTTTATCTTGGAAACGCTTTATAGCCAGTGTCTTACCTTTGTACCAATCCTTGCTTATGGCAATAAGGTGGATATAACTTTGCTCACTGGAGGCTGGGCAGAAAGATACTCTCAAGAAATGTTGCTAATATTGTTCTCCAATTTAGAATCAACACACCTGTACTTTCTGTACAGGTAGAGGGCACATACACTGTAATTGAGAGAGGGGATGCCTCAATTTGTGTTGCTTCTACACAGGATTTAGTTTATTTAGATAGCACCTCATTCCTCTTGGCTCTGCAGTAGTAGAGATTAGACATGGATGAAAGAGAACACAAGTGGATGAGGTCTTCTTTGTGGATTGCCAGAGGCCCAGTTCTTCTTGAGAAACATGAGCAAGTGAGTGGATATCCCAGCTTCTTTTTGCTATGCTCATTTTGTGGCAACNTTCTTTGTGGATTGCCAGAGGCCCAGTTCTTCTTGAGAAACATGAGCAAGTGAGTGGATATCCCAGCTTCTTTTTGCCATGCTCATTTTGTGGCAACACTGTTAATTTTATTTGTATTTAGCATGATGCCCCCCCCAAAAAAAGAGGCTGGAGACAGAAGTTGCAATGTGGTCCTTCATTTCAAATGAGAATTCAAATCTCCAAGTGGCTACATCTCAGTAGCATATAGGTAGAGAGCTCTTTTCATATATGAGAGCTTTGACATTGCCCTGTGGTATCCATATTGTTGATTGCATTGGCAACACATTAATGGTCTACTAAATTAATAAATAGCAGAGGACAGGCCAAGTGTATGGCTTCCAGGCATTATAGGAAAACTTAAAAAAACACATTGAGCCAAGGATTTGAATATTTAACCTAATATTTCATAGAGGTTTTTTTAAAACACTATCTCCCTGTTCTTGTATACACTTAGAACCAAATTAGGACTTTGACATGAACATGTCACTGAAAGGCTGAGTATGCAAACAAAATGGAAATGTTAGTAGCTAGAATGGCACCTGTTTCAATGCACTCTCTCCAGTGGAAATTGCTTTCTATTAATGTGAAAGCATCACAGATGTGATCATCACAGAATCCAACAATATGGATTGTTTAATGTACAAAGACTTATGTGAGTTGTTATTCTACTTTATGCTTCTGGTGATACAAAACACTTTTAATATTAACATTATTTAAAATATTCATAACCTCTTAAGCATGGCTAAGACATTTGAAATATCAAGCTCTTTTCAACTACTGGGGTCTCTTCTTTATGCCTCCCCTCCCCCATTGGTTGTGACTCAGGGTGGCTTTTTTGATATCTATGTAAAAGAATGCAACTTTGTTGCTGCTTCTTAGCCACCTTACTCATTAAACACCCACAATGTGCCTATCATTATACCTCAAATTCCTCTGTATTTATTTGCACCAGTATAACTGCACTTCAACTAATAAAGCCATCTTTTTCCTATGAATTACAACGCACAAAAGAATGTTTGCTTTAATGGGATTGTTTAAAACATTTGACTGATCTGCATTCATATCAGTGATGCAATTCTTGACTACAAGTTTGATTTCCAAAAGTTTGAAAAATAGTCAAATTTTAACATCCCACGGTATGTGTTGTAATATTATTCTGGTATAAATATCAGGCCAGCCATACACATTTTTTACACTTCTCTCTGCTTCCCTCTTACTATTTTTCTGTCTTTTCTTCTTAGATTTTTACAAGAATCAGACAGATTTCTATGCCTAGTGTTCATGCTCTCTTTCATGGAATATCATACTTTCTTTCATGGAATAAAAGGAATACAAAACAATTCCTACAAATTTTCTCTCCATAAGAACCATGTGATATGTTCAGTTACTGCACTAGCTCCTGTGGTTCTATTTCACATTGCATGAAAAAAAAATGGGAGCATGTTGTATATTCTAATGGACATTTTGAGATCATCTTATCCTTGAAGTACTCATTTGATAATGTATATCAGGTCTATATTATAATGTGGAGCAGCCATGAATTATATGGAACATGAGTCCTCAGTGTTTTGAGTTAATGGACACATTCAGAGAGACTGGCACTCTCATAGAGCCATTGACAGAAGGTGACCAAATCTTTGGCTTATAACTGCTTTCCGTTTTCTAAGAGTAAATCCAGGCCAAGATGCATTATTAGAAATACATATTATATTTCAGATTGGTTATTGGCCTTGCAGTGTTCCAAGAAAGAGACGGAGGGAGGGAGGGAGAGAAAGAGAAAGAGGGAACTAAAAATTAGGTGCTTGATAGATGTTAATGAACAAATTATTTCCACTAAGTACTGAGTTCAGGACCCAAGATAAATATTTCTGAAGCTTTCAAACTATTTTTTCTATCTCCAATTTCTGAAAGTTTTGAAAGGGACTATAACTGGTTTCCCTAAATTTTTCACTACTAGCTTAAGGAAATGTTTTATTGCTTGTTAAAGATGGTACTGAAATTAATGACTTGCTGTAGAAAGAGGTAACCTGATGCATTTTTATGTTTTATACTTCAAGTCCTTTCCATCCTAAACATTATGTTTGATGGCAAAGAAATAGGGACATTTCCACAATTATGCAAGGATCTGTTTTAGCAATTTTTGCATGAACCTATTCTTTTGTACGCATTTTGCATTATGCATGGATGCATGCAAGAGAATGGTGATCTCTGTTTTGTGCATGGGTAAGTATTACAGCTGTCATTTTTTAATATATTGAAAATAATCAGTGTAATTTTTTATTTATTACATATATATGCTGCCCCTCTCCCCACTAAGGCAACAAGACATTAATGTAACTTGGAGGCAATCTACCAAGGGCCATTCAAAATTTGGATTGTTTGCCCATAATTTAGCATCCTTGGTAAAAAATAAAGATAATTATTCTATCACCTACCTGTTGGAATCATTGATCACTTGTTTGAATATTTAATTCCCCAGGACCTACCAATGATTTTGATTACAAGGATCATACTTATTGTAGCCCAACACAGTTTGTTTTCGGTTGTTCGGCATGAGAAATTAATCAGACTCTTTGTGGCAAGAATGAACTAGATCTCTCTATGGATGTGTGTTACTTTATGGCCCACTTAAAAATATTATAGCCCCATTAAAGCATAGCTTCCTGGCACAAGTGAGATACGGGAATTCTTATCTTAGGAATTTATAATATTATCACCATGGTAACACTTTTCATGCTTTATACTTGGCCTCTTGACATTTTCACCTAAGAAAAGCTCAACAGAGAATTCAAACTTTTCTGAGGATGAGGTGTTGGAAGGATTACAAAGCAAAGAAAGGAAGTTTGAAAAACAACAATTATTTTTAACACATTTCTGTTAGTGTTACGTATGCAAAGAAAAAAAATCAGTAACTTGTGCTGACAAGTTATGTGGGTGTCTGCTCTATGCATCAGTTTATTCCAGTATTCAACAAGAGATGCTGACTTAACCATGGCAACCCCTCCCTCCCTTTTTCATCAAATGTTGGAATGCATATGTTCTAGAAAAATGTGGCACATTTTAAAAAGAAATAGCAATGCTATGACACATAATTGAGCAAGTTTAATTATATAAACCTTTATTTTGAATGGAGTTATATCTCTTTTGAAGAAAAATTGCTCGCTTTCCCCCTTAAATTCTAATGTATATTTCAGATTGAATTGACTTTTTCTATTTTTAACAAGTCAAATGGAGCCAAACTAAGGAGAATTGTAGTGTAATGTCACTCTTTCTGAAGTGGAATGCTCAGTTTAGGGTGTATTAGTAGATTTGTATAACTTTGATAGTAGCTGCCATGTATCTTGCAATTTTCAAACAAATGGCTACACTTCAGGAAGATTTCTGTATGATAATTAACCTGGTATAGTTTATTGACCAATTTAATTAGTATATATCGGTCATATAGTTCACAAAAAGCTTTGAAGTTTACAGTAGTTATGCTTATTAACTTGTTCCTTTATAGCATTTCAGCAGCAAGTTGAAATTTTTGCAATATATAGTTTATACATTGGTTCTACTTGGGTTTGTTTTAAAGATTAATTAAAATATTGTAGATTGGTGATTTTTTTGGAGCGATGATTTTTATAAGGTTGATTGACAAACAACCATGTGACATACTTTTCACATAACAAGTTGTCCTATCTAATCTCTAGCGTAAGACTTTGGATCTCCCAGAAATTTCACATAAATTATAGAAATGAATGACATGGCTAAGTCGTAGGGAGAGGCATGTTAACTAAAGTAGATACTCAAGTCAACATCTATCTCTCATAGCATTCTTGGCAAGAATTCAGAAATAAAATAGATGGCCGTTTCCTTCATCCTTTTTTAAAATACAATCTAATCTGTATTGTCAAAAGTGAATGTTTTGTCAAAAATAATTTTGTTTCAGACAATACTATGGCAGAAAGACGCATTTAAATGTATATGATGGGAAAAATAATGAGTTAAATACACCGCTCAAAAAAATAAAGGGAACACTTGAACAACACAATGTAACTCCCAAGTCAGTCACACTTCTGTGAAATCAAATTGTCCACTTAGGTAGCAACATTGATTGACAATCCATTTCACATGCTGTTGTGTAAATGGAATAGACAACAGGTCATAAGACATCCCCAATAAAGGAGTGGTTCTGAGGTGGTGACCACAACCATTTCTCAGTTCCTATGCTTTGTGGCTGATGGTCTGGTCACTTTTGAATGCTGGCGGTGCTTTCACTCTAGTGGTAGCATGAGACGGAGTCTACAATCCACACAAGTGGCTCAGGTAGTGGAGTCATCCAGGATGGGACATCAAGCGAGCTGTGGCAGAAGGTTTGCTGTGTCTGTCAGCATAGTGTCCAGAGCATGGAGGCACTACCAGGAGACAGGCCAGTACACCAGGAGACTGGAGGAGGCCGTAGGAGGGCAGCAACCCAGCATCAGGACCGCTACCTCCGCCTTTGTGCAAGGAGGGACGGGAGGGGCACTGCCAGAGCCCTGAAAATGACCTCCAGCGGGCCATAATTGTGCATGTGGCTGCTCAAATGGTCAGAAACAGACTCCATGAGGGTGGTATGAGGGCCTGACATCCATAGGTGGGGGTTGTGCTTACAGCTCGACACTGTGCAAGACGTTTGGCATTTGCCAGAGAACACCAAGATTGGAAAATTTGCCACTCTTGTGCTCTTCACAGATAAAAGCAGGTTACACACTGAGCACATGTGACAGGCATGACAGGGTCTGGAGATGCTATGGAGAACGTTCTGCTGCCTGCAACATCCTCCAGCATGACCGGTTTGGCAGTGGGTCAGTAATGGTGTGGGGTGGCAATTTCTTTATGGGGGCACACAGCCCTCCCATGTGCTTGCCAGAGGCAGCCTGACTGCCATAGGTACTGAGATGAGATCCTCAGACCCCTTGTGAGACCATATGCTGGTGCAGTTGGCCCTGGGTTCCTCCTAATGCAAGACAATGCTAGATCTCATATGACTGGAGTGTGTCAGCAGTTCCTGCAAGACGAAGGCATTGATGCTATGGACTGGCCCACCCGTTCCCCAGACCTGAATCCAATTGAGCACATCTGCGACATCATGTCTCACTCCATCTACCAATGCCATGTTGCACCACAGACTGTCCAGGAGTTGGGGATGCTTTAGTCCAGGTGGGAGGAGATCCCACAGGAGACCATCTGCCACCTCATCAGGAGCATGCCAGGTGTTGTAGGGAGGTCATACAGGCACGTGGAGGCCACACACACTACTGAGCCTCATTTTGACTTGTTTGAAGGACATTACATCAAAATTGGATCAGCCTGTAGTGTTTTTTTCCACTTTAATTTTGAGTGTAACTCCAAATCCAAACCTCCATGGTTGCTAAGTTTGATTTCCATTGATAATTTTTGTGTGATTTGTTGTCAGCACATTCAACTATGTAATGAACAAAGTATTTAAAAAGAATATTTCATTCATTCAGATCTAGGATGTCTTATTTTTGTGTTCCCTTTATTTTTTTGAACAGTGTATAAAGTGTCACAAGATGCAAAGAAAAGAGGATGATTTAGTTTGCAAGATTTGAAATTGTATTTTGTTTATTGTTCTTGATCTGGATGAAAGAATGAATGAATATTGGTGAGAAACAAGACACTTTTACAGTTAGAAGAACATAACCTGAGGTTTGGATAGCATGGATATTTATGGTAACATTAAAGTTAAAATTAATCTGGGCTTTAAAAATAATATCATTAGAAATTCATTAGGCAATATGTAATAGATATAGACCCAGGTGGGACCTAAAATGGATATCATCTCAGGACAAATATGATGGGAGAGAAATGGCAGACAAAGATAAATGGTTGGTGTCCCATGACTTATTGGCAAACTATCAAGGGGAACTAAAATCAAAATAAAGAGAGCAATTAAGAGCTAAAGCATATAGTTGTTGTTGGTTTTCACATTTACAGTTATTTGAAATATTCAAAATGGATAAATGACTTATCAGTACATCATTGTATTCCCAATTCTGAAATATGTAATAACCAAAATGTATCATATGTTGAAATTTGAAACGACTAGAACAGGTTAATAGAATGTATGATAAAGTGTACTAAGAATTCATAATTAATTGTGCTAAGAATTTTGGTTATAGAATATAGATGGGAAAATACCTGGTTAAAAGGGTTGAAATTTACATTGGTTATAATTTCCAAAGAGAAGAAGTTTGGTTATTGATTTAAAAAAATGATTGTTTTGTCTTCAGTGCAATGCCGTCTTGGTGATCTTGGACCAGTCCTTTTCTTTCAACCCTAGGAAGGAGCCAATGGCAAACCACTTCTGAAAAAGCTTGTGGAGAAAACTGTAGTGAAGAATATCAAAAGCCACTTTTTAATATATTTTTTTCTTTTCTAATTTTCAACTTTTTTCTTTTCTTGCAGTTTTTGCTTTTTATTTTGACTTCTTTCTTTCCTTCTTTCTTTTCTTTTATCCACCTTACTTTATATTAGCTTTTATTTTCTTTATTTTCTTTTTTAGTTTAAAAGTTTCAGTAAAATTATATATCAAAAAGATTTCAGGGAATATAATCTTGGGGAAAAGCAGAATATTTTTTGCTGCATTTCATGACCAATATAAGTGTGCATTAAGCACTTTAATTTTTAGATCTTGGTTAATAGAGTTGCTAAGGAATAGTCAACAGCTTATAAATGTTGTATAGGACTTAATTTTAAATGTATGTAACCTTCAGGAACTAAATAATACAAATGCATTATTGGTCAATAAGAACACCCTAGTTTCCTGAAGAGATTAAAAAAAAGATCTAATAGCATATTTTGGTGTCTAAGAGTTACTAATTTAACAACACAGATTAAGTTTCCAGGGCTTTCATTTTATGTTGCAGTGATTTGGAAGAGATACAAAATGATAGGAATTCCCTCCAAGCAAAGGGACAGAGCACAATTGTTTGTTGCTTTTTCAAAAGCTGAGTACAAATTAGAAAAAGCTCCATTTCTCCCTCAATAACCCCAAATAATGGGTGTTGCATAAGTCAGTCTAGCATTTCTGAATCCCTGCTAAAAAGCATTATGATTTGGAGTATTAATGCAAAAGAGATGATGTCACTCAAAGAAAGCTATTATTTGGAGGATGGAAAAACCAGTATATAATGTTATTTTAAAAGCTTCATTCAATATCTAACCCCCAAAAGGGTTATTACTAACAGAATGCTTAAGCCACTTTGGAACTATTGAATCATCTGCAGTTAGTAACTAGTAAAACCAGAATTTCTGTGTTTATTTATCATTTCAGTTTCTATGGCCTCCTACCAGAGGTGGTATTCATCAGGTTCTGATCAGTTCTGGAGAACCGGTAGCGGAAATTTTGAGTAGTTTGGAGTACCTGCAAATCCCACCTCTGACGGGAGATTTTACAGTATCCTTCCCCTGCCACTCCCACCAAGCCTTGCCCACAGAACCGGTAGTAAAAAAAATTGAATCCCACACTGCCTCCTACTGCTGTGTAAGACTGTGCTATCTATTAACAGTTATCTTTCCATTCTTTGGCCTATAAAGTATTAACTATCTCTCTGTCCTATTGAGTCTTCAGGCAATTTTTGACTTTTATTATGCTTCTGTCTTTTTTTAACTCTGCAAACTTTAAAGTTTCTTCATATTTCTGTTGGAGAATGTAGTTTGGTTATATAGGCTCAATACTCAGGACTTAACATTGAACACAGAATCATCATTTTAGCCATTGTCTATCTATTGCAGGATGAAGGCCTCTTCCTCATGTTTCCAACCAATTATGATCTTGAGCTTTCTTTTGCCAATTCTATTTTTGCTGAAAATAGAATATACTAGAAGAAATAACTTTTCTTTTTCTTATTATAATATGTTTTCCAGATTCAATTTCTGGAATTTAATTTGACAATAACTAGATTGATTTGCTTTAATTTGCTTTATATATACTAATTTGCTTTATATATGCTAATTTGCTTTATATATATTAATTAACAAGAGATCAAAAAGTTAAATTAAAATGTTGAATAGGCAGTGTTTCAAACTCTTTGGAAAATACACATATTGTTGAAACTGGTTATATGACACGATCTTGCTTTCCCCCCAATAAATTTAAAAAAAAATGGCCCCTGAAATCTTACACATTACTACACAATAAAATTATATATAATAGATAATTTGAGTCTATGATCCAAATTGAAGTAAGCTCTGCTGCTTTTCAAGTTGACAGCATGTGGTTGCATTATCCAATCACACCAGCTTAGAAACCACAATTCTGTATCTATTTTTGAAACTTTTGCAGAATATTGCTTCTTGGCATTTTAATTAAAATAATTACAAATAATTGAAGGCCTATTTTAAATTCTCACTAAATCAGTGGTGCTAAACTTTGTGCAAATTTAAAAGGTTGAATGATTGTTTGCTAGAAAAAGAAAGCTTTTGTTCACCATCAGTCTAAAGGAATGTTAATTGCATAGGGAAGAGGGAAACTTAGGTTCATAATTCACAGGTCACTAACGTAATTGGCAAAACACTGTCCTATGGAAAAACTCTCAAAATGTCATTGTGCTAATTAAACAATTGCTTCTAATATAGGACTTAAATGGATTACATATCTTCGTTGATTTCAGTTGAAGACAGAGATTACACACACACACACACACACACACCCACACACACACAAAAGCACGCGTACCTACGCCCCTACTGCAGAGCTGAAAAAATGCTTAAAGGGGTAACTAAAATGTTTAGGACAGTAAAACTACTACTCAGTGAGGAAATACTACAGTATATGGGGCTATTTAGCTTGGAGCAAAAGTTAAAAGAGAAATGCTAAGGTATATAAAGTCATTAATGTTATGAATAGCGTAGATAAATAGAAGTTTTTCTTACAATGCTAGAACTAGGCCATTCACCATAACTAAATGCAATGAAATTTAGGATTGAGAACTTTTTTTCTGAAAATTCAGTTAAATTGTAGAGTTTGTTGTTTAGAAGTGTTGGTAGTCTATGATCTAGGCAATTGTATGGGTAAAGCGGACAAATTAATGGCACATGAGACCATCAATGACTAATAGATCTCTGGAATCCCAGTTAACATTTTTTAGTATCAGGTTCTAGGATTACATTGAAAGTGGGTTGTTGCTTTCCTGACCATGTTTATGACCTTCTTAGGTGCCACTATAGCAAGGGTCTTCAAACTTGGCAAGTTTAAGACTTGTGGACTTCAACTCCCAGAATTCCTTAGCTAACATGACTGGAGGAGGAATTCTGGGAATTGAACTCCACAAGTCTGAAAGCTGTCAAGTTTGAAGACCCCTGCACTACAGGATTATACTGGACCAAGTTGACTGTTGGCCTGTGAAACAGGTTCATCATAAGTTCTTGGGAGGACATTAGTTTATGTACAGAAAAGAATTTACCTTTTCCTTCTCCCACAGCTATAGTAAAAGACAGGTTAAATTGATAAATAGATCTTGATAAAAAGATTGTACACTGCTATCACTCCTGATCTATTTTTTTAAATTTTATTTTATTTGGTTACAAGGTAATAGGTATAAGTAAAAACATAGTTATGAATACATGGATACATATAAGGAAAATAAAAGAAACAATAGGACAAGGACAGTAGGCACGTTGGTGTGCTTATGCACGCCCCCTACTGACCTCTTAGGAAAGGGGTGAAGTCAGTAGAAAGTCTAAGGTTAAAGTTTTTGGGGTTTGTGGAAGAAACCACAGAGTCAGGTAGAGTATTCCAGACATTGACCACACTCTGTTGCTTAAGTTGTATTTCCTGCAATCAAATTTGGTGCAACTAACCTTGAGTTTGTATCTATTGTTTTCTCTTGTATTGTTATGGTTGAAGCTGAAGTATTCATTGACAGGTAGGACATTGCAATGTATGATTTTATGTACTATACTTAGATCGGACTGAAGGTGGCGTAGTGCTAGGTTTTCTAGGTCTAGAATTTCAAGTTGGTGGCATAAGATATTCTGCAATGAGTAGATCATTGACTTCTGGCTGGAATTGTTAGTAGTAGTTGAAAACAGAACATACTTTTTTTTCGCTGTCATTATAACCAAGTCACTAAAAATAAAATAGTTGTATGGTTGGCATGATTAGGTCACAGTGAATATTACATATAATAAAACAGAATTTGGACACATTTGAGGACTCTGAATCACACTGGTCAGTTAACATCAACTGTACAATTGTTTTTGATTGCTGTCCGTTTTAAAGCTGAACTTACTTGATTTAAATAACTTGCTGCCCTAAGAAAAGAGAATCAGCTACCCAGAAGCACATTTCTAGGGAGAGCTGACAGATCTAATTCATCTTCTTTATTCATAATATACTGTTTAAGGCTTGATACACCTAATGGAGTCCATCATTAAAAGTGTGTTTTATACAAAACCAAACCACTGCAACTTCTGTAAGCAGTCTTCCACAAGATGATTCAGAGTTATCAACCAAGATCCAAGAGACTAGAGGTGCACAAAGTTCAGTTGGAGGCCAAATTAGTGTATCCTACAGTGATCCTAAGTGCATGCCCACTTTAATATAATCACTTTCCTTCATGTGGACTTTTTAAAAAAACATTCCTTGAATTCTTCAATATTATAAACTCTTGACAATTTATGAAGATGATTGGGTGGGGTTGGTTGTTTTTTTTTTTTTTGACAAATGCTTNGGGTTGGTTTTTTTTTTTTTTTGACAAATGTTTTTATTCATGCTGCCAATTTAGCGTAATGTTCTGGGAATTGTGGGTGTTAGAGAACATAACAAATTTCCATATTGACTAATTTGATCTTACACTTTAGATTTAAATGAAAGTATTCACGGGTTCCCCCACCTCCTTTTGACTGTCTTTATATGTCAGATCTTCTGCCCCTGCCCCATCTTAAGACATGATTATGAAGTGTGGATCAGTTTCCATTTCATTATATATGAACATTGATATCCAAAACAACTTGCAGTATTGAATTTTTGACCATGAATTCTATGCTTTTTAGGTAATTAAATTCTGATCTGGAGGTAGAAGACAAAGTGTAGCAAGAATTAGGCTTTTCTGTTTATTTGCTTGTAAAACTTGTTAGGTTTGTTTTCAGTCACTCTGTTTCCTGAGGTTATATACAGGTCTAATGTTTGGACTCTTGACATTTGAATTATGTGGCCACTTAACTGAACAAGGACTGAAGTATAGTTTTCTGGTTTTTATTTCTTCCTCTCTACAAGGATTAACTAATGTTATAGAGTATACTGAACAGTCTGTTATAAAGAGGGCTCAGGATGCAAAGATACTTTATCACATTCCCTGATCGCTTGTGCGTTACAGATAATAATAAGATGTTTTGATGTAGCAGACTGTAATTTTTTAAAAAAACAGCATACCAGTTTACTTTTCTTTTTTAAAAAAAATTGTACGATTCGCAAAGATACATAATTGATCAAAAACATTGAAAATAACAATTTAGATTCAGGATAAACATATTTTCAATTGTAACGTGAGGATAATCTCAAAAAGATTTCCTTCCAAGTATTTTTTAATTAAAAAAGAATATTCACAGACTATGGTAATTAATATCAGTTACCAAAAAGCAGATAGGGTCTTCAGATCGAAGGCTATCATGGGAAGGAGGTTGTCCTAACATGGCCAATCATTTGTCAGATAGAAAGTTGATGTTACTCCCTGCAACCTGCTCAGCTTGTTCCATTTTCATCCACATTTTGTTTTGTCTTTTCTTTTTCTGAACAAGTTCTTGCATTTCCAAATTACAGTATATAGTGACTTGCTTGCTTGCTGATTTATTTATTTGTTTGTTTTTGTTTGTTTATCCTCCCATTTCAAATACAGATTTTTAAAAACAGATTTTTTAAAAAAAGTAAGCAGAATTATAAATAAAATAAATTAACAGCCACAGATATTAACAAACTTCCCCACACAATACAGTGGGGATTTGGATTACCCATTGTACCAGGACCCTATATGTATTGGCAAAAGTAGATTTTTAAGGGTTGAAAACATTTACCTTTTTTTTCTGAGAAGGCTTATGGCATTTATGTATTGTTCCTAAAAATAAAGACAATGCTGGTATGTTGATATGTAAAATATCTGTTCCATTTAATTTTTTTTAAAAAATAAAAATAATATCTAAAAAGTGAAGAAAGGAGCTTGCCTGTTAAGAGAGGAATCTGTCAGCTTTTCAAAGTAGAACAGCTCAGGAAACAGGCACTGCAAGGACAACTGGAACTTTATTTTATTATTGTAGGGTAGAATAACAGAATCTTGAAAGGCTGCAAGTATCCATATACTTGTAAAGTAAACATATCCATTATATGTTTATAACTTACAGAAAGTGAGTTCTGATGCTCCCTCCTTTCCCATTTTCTGCTCTTTTATCTGCCAGTAATTCTCACTTAACTTTGCCAAGTTTATCTCTACTTCCCTCTGTACCACTTTCCCCATCAGAACCAAGCTCTCTTCTTCAACCTTAATGAAAACAGGCAATTACAACTGTAAAGACATCTGGTTAATTTGCGGGATAATTTGGAATGGTCAATAAACATTGAGGCCTGCTTTGTAGGTGGGTGGGCAAAAAGTAAGCCGCATCAAATCCCCCACCTCAATCTTGATCCTATCTTGCCCATGCGTGTCTTCTGTAGCACCTTTCTGTGTAGCTTTTTCCAAAACTAAATGTTCATTGAAGAAGAGTTGAGCCATGTGCCTTTCCTGCAGAAAATCCAAGATATAAAGGACAATTGGTACCAGAGTTGTAGAGGACAGGTTGTGGGGTTGGTATCCATATAGCCTGAAAGAAAGACATGCCTGTGGAGAAACATATTATGTTGTTATATCCAAGCTCTGCAAAAGGTTACAGTTCAATCCAATTGCCCTACTGATCAAGTCCTGTTCTAATTATTGATTCATTCTCTCCAAATATCCATTAGAGACCAGATGATATAATTATAGCAGCTGAATCTAAATGTCTGATAGCTGGAAGAGGACCTTTTAAAGATGGGTCTAATTTTGAGACTCATGATCAGACAAGACATGATCGACTAAACTACTGTATCTAAAAATGTTGTGTAGAAAAAAAACTGTTCAGGCTCCTGAAGCAATGGAAGGCCTTTGTGAGAAATATCTTGCTAACAGCTTTTTTTCCTAATATAACATGCAAAATAGAATTAAAGACAATGGAAGAAAGGGGAAGGAAAGGGGACAAAGAGATAAAGTGAGGGAAGAAGGAAAAGGAAATAAACAAAAAGCAGTGACTTCTGACTTTTTGGAGGGCAGTGAGATACATAATAAAGCTACAGTATCAACTTTCTAATTATACCATGCTAACCATTTCTATTCCAGTAACCCATTTAATCTTCAAAACCCAAAGTCAGAATTTCACTTATTTTTTCTTTCATGCTTGAAAGCCCAAAAGTGATTTTCAAGTAGCCACAAAACTCCTTGTATTCTTCTCCCTACTTAGTGCAGTCAACTTTGCATTCGCACCAGTTCCATTTTTTAAATCTATTCCATTGTGGAAATTAACACTTCTTTCTATTGCTGGGCATATAAAATTCTTGCATTTATCAGCATGTTTAGCAACAAAGTTCCACTTTTTTTCCCATTTCTTGATCTAATAGTCCTAGAAGAAAAGTTTCCAGTTTCCATTTTAAGTCCATTTTTAACATTTTCTGCATAGGACATCTTGGTTTAAAATCCACTGTCACAAAATTCATTGTTTGTTACTGCACACTTATTATATGCATAAAAATGAAAAGATTCTGAATGCTAGGTAAAAATAATTTAGCGAGCAAAACTGACTTGTGTGACCATGGAAAGATCAACAAATACATTTATCAGTGACTGGGAATCCTTTATGGACTTTGTGCTAAAAAAAAAAAAGAATTTGTGATTTATGGATTTGAGAATTAGAATAGTTTATGGAAAGAAGGAAAATATGATATAATTCTAGAGAGAGAAGGTAAAATAAAAATATATAATTGCTGTTGAAAAGAGCAAAAGCCTTTTCTTTATAATATTTTTCTTTTTCTATCATCTTTCTTAGCTGCTCACTGTTTTTTTTCAAAAAATTCTATTGTTTTTATCTTGCTCAGAATTTCTTCAGTAAAAATTATATTTAAAAAAAATCCATTGAAAGAGAATCTCAAAGTTCTAGCAGTAAAATGGAAGGACAGACCAGTTTCTCAGGGACAGTTTTGTCTTCTAAAATATATATCAGGATGAAACAGTCTGTATCAGTATCTGTTTTCATCCTCAATAAAGTTTTCTGAGTACCTCAAACTCTTGAGTATTTGATATTTAAAAATGTCCCCATATCTAGCAGATTGATTATCATAGCAAAGTTACAATATATCTTTCCTTAAAGGAAGATGAACATATAAATGGCTGTTGTGGAACAATTGTCTGTCATCACAGACAAAGGAAAATTTATTTATGGAGCTCACTGAAAATTAAGCATCTGAGTATGAAACCTCAACCTGAATATGTCCTAGTTCAATTTAATAGTACGACTACCTTCCCTTGGGATGTGGGAGTTAGGGGTTGGGAGGAGCGTCCTTGGCTTCAGAATTGTGGAAACGAAGCTTGAGAATAGCAGGTCATGTTCAGAATTACATGTTAGCAGGGATGGGATTCAAATTTTTAACAACCGGTTCTATGGGCGTGGCATAGGTGGTGGGCATGACTTGGTGGTCATGTGACTGGGTGGACATGGCTTTGTGGTCATGTTATTGGCTGGGTATGGCCAACTCAATATCACTCACATCGAGGCACGCATCTCCTCGCCTGGCCTCTCGTGACTGGGGATGCTGCAACAGTCGTAAGTGTGAAAAATGATCATAAGTCACTTTTTTCCATGCCACTGTAACTTTGAATGGTCACTTTACACAAGCAAAGTACCAGCAAAGGAGCGGAAAAAAATTCCAGAGACATTTCTGAGACAGGAAGTCTCGTCCAGCCAAAAATGTAATAAAGGTTAATGGAGAGGCAGTTTCTGTAAGCAGCACCAGAATGTTTCCTTCCTGCCTTCCTTACAGGATTAGGCCAGTAATTTCTTCTAACAACTTGTTCTCCAAACTGCTTAGAATGTTAACAACCAGTTCTAGCGAATAGGTGCGAACTGGTAGAATCCCACCCCTGCATGTTAGTTTATTTGTAGTTTGTTGTGTACGATGGAACATAAGTAATATAAAAATTGAAATGGTACATATAGTATGTCCAATTTATTTGATGAAGGATTGTGATTTCTGCAGCTATTCCAAATTCTTGTGATCGGTGCATACTTGCACTAGATGGGTTCTCCCTCCAAAAAATGCCTCCATTTACTAGAATGAGCTTTTTTATCTCAAACAACTCATTATTGAAAATGTCATAGTTTCCTTTATCTGGGAAAAGCAATCTGGAATAAAATATACATGGCATAATATCTCTTTTCCTATCCGCCTTTGATGCTTTGAGGAGAGTGACTTTTAATGCTTCATCTGGAATTTTTTTGCACAACAAAAAGGATGAAAGGGATCAGAAAAAAAGGAATGTAAGTCTTGAAATGCTGCTTCCTCATGAGTAGCTCATTTGAAATTATCATTTCTTTAGTAGTTAAGAAAGTGATCTTATCTGTTCTGCAAAATTAGAATTGAATATTCTATTTAAAAAATTGCCAAGCTCAGTAAATGCTGGTTATCTTTTTAATTCTACATGCCTGCTATGATGGGCAGATTGTAATTTTGGAAAAAATTATCTGCATTGTTTTGGTAGAGATCTGGTGACACAAATAGTACAATTGAAGAAAACCAGATTCATTTTTTTCAACTTAGCAAAAAGCTGGTATTTTTAGGGGTCTTCTAAGAATTCTTTGACATGGATCTTGTGCAGAGATGGTTCTTCTGAAAAAAAAAAAATCAGATGACCCCATTACTATATATATGTCCAAAAAATCAGAAAATATTGGATTCATTAATTTGGAGAATATCATGTCATAATTAACTAATCTAAAAGGTATCACTATATATTAAATTTTCATAAAGGTAAAGGTTCCCCTTGCACATATGTGCTTGTCATTCCCGACTCTAGGGGGCAGTGCTCATCTCCATTTCTAAGCTGAAGAGCCAGCATTGTCTGATGATACTTCCGTGGTCATGTTGCCGGCATGACTAAATGCCGAAGGCGCACAGAACACCGTTACGTTCCCACCGAGATGGTCCCTATTTTTCTACTTGCATTTTTACATGCTTTCAAACTGCTAGGTTGGTAGAAGCTGGACAAGTAACAGGAGTTCACTTGTTATGTGGTGCTAGGGATTTGAACTGCCGAACTGTCAACCTTTCTGATTGACAAGCTCAGCATCTTAGCCACCGAGCCACCGTCTTCCCAAATTTTCATACCTGGTGTCAAAGGCATTAAATATTCATTTGGAATTTCATCAGAATGGGGGTTTTATTCAATTGCTCTTGCTACTGTAACAATGCTTCAGTAAGTTGTTCTGCAGATAGTGCAATGCCCTGAGGATCCACAATCGGGAGGCAAGTGTTTCTTATTTGAAAGTAAGGAGGCCTTCAAGATTTATGTTAGCCCTTCCAAATAAATGAGGTCAGGAAGCATATACTGCAGGGACTACTGGAACTCTCTTGTTGCAGGGTAATAATGGCAATGCTGTCTGCTCAGTCATATCTGGGTCTCAGCTGTGGACAGTGTCCCATCTTATACAGCTTCTTTCAATTGTTTCAATGCTCTGGCTGGTATCAGCTTTGATGGTATCTAACCATTGTATTTTTGGGGTAGTTTGTTTTTTTTTTACTGCTAACCATTCTGCACACAAGTGTTTGGTTGCATAGCATGGACAAAATAAGTAAGGCAGAATTTTGTGATTTTTGCCTTCCAAAGATATGTCAGGGTTTTTATATGCTCCAACACTTGTTTATTTGTCACCTTTGCTTCTTAGGAATGCGCAGGAGGCCTGTCCCACAGCACAGTTCAAATGAGTCCATGTTCCTCTTGTCTGGTTTTCTCATGGTCCAGCTTTCACAACTGTAGGTAATGATGGGAAATGTGATAGTGTGGACTAATCTCCATTGCCAAGCTGATGTCCTTGCTTTTCCATAATTGATTCATGCTCATAACTGCTGAGACCCAGTGCAGTTCAATAGTTTCTTTCTGGACTGCATTCACTGCTTTGATTAATCTGTGATTCTTAGGAAAGTGAATTCTTGTCCACATTTGATTTCTTCACTGTCAATTGTTATAAATTATTTGTTAAATGTTATGATTGTCAACTGTTACGATAACTGAATAACTGAAAAAAGCTTGCTAGAGCTTCTCTTTTATGCTATACAGAATCAAGGCAAAGTTATTTTGAGTCTATTTGTCATGCTTCCCTTCTTTCCTAGTGGTAAAAATATCATTTAATATTCTTTTTATTTGCTAATGGCTCTTGTATACCTTTCCCAACTTTATCTCTGTTTATCTAGTTTGTATCTATGTGCATATTAGTCTCTGTGGTCCCTAACCCCTTACCAGCTAGGTGTTACAAACCAACTTCACATACTCTTGAATTAAATTGATTTTCAGAATTCATTTCCATCTCCTTCAAATGTATGGATATGTTCTGTCAAAGAAAAAAACAGGAAGAATGAAACTGTTTTTTCCCCTTGCATCTCTCAGCCATATTTAAGACTATGATCTGTGATATCCTTTTGGAAAAGCTGTGTAAGTTGGGTTGTTCTCAGAATCTTAATTGTTATAGAAAGTACAAAAGGAATCTTGATTGCTCTTTGCTTTTCTTTTTTGCTAATTATAGCTAATGGAGAGAAAAAGTTATATATAACAATTATAATGCAGTTTTTTATAATGCAGGTTTAAAATTTTAATTGACCAAATCCAAACACCTGGTTCAAAAGGAAAATCTTAACTCCTTCTCTAAAGATGAAGATAATGGTAATGAAACTTAAATCCCAGGGGTATGTTCCAGAAAGTGTAAGCTTGGTAAAAAGGCTTTTTACAATCATTGTGGGACAAAATTAGCTTTTCCAGCTATTATTAACCATCCATTTTCTCTGTGGTAAAAAACAATCAAGACAATAACTAAACTAGTAACTGGAATGAATTTATATAACTATATGTTGCCTGCCCTTTGCCATCCTAGTTGACAGCAGTTACATTCTCTGCCTAGGTTCAGGTTTCCCACACCTACTTAAGAATGGATAGAATTGAATAGAATACTTTATTGGCCAAGTGTGATTGGACACACAAGGAATTTCTCTTGGTGTAAATACTCTCAATATATATAAAGAAAGGGCACATTCGTTAAGAATCAAGAATCATAATGTACAACACTTAATAATAGTCATAGGGTACAATCAACAATCAAATCATACTGGGAAACAGTCAAGTAAGAGGGGATGGGTGATAAGCATATTAACCATTAGACCAATCTGCCCTACACATTCCTTATAGGACATTATTTATCCTAAATAGAAGTGGTTGTGGTCTACTATTTCAGTATTTTTATTTAAATGAACGAAGCATTTGACATCTGGACTAGAGCATCTTGAAATAATTTAGGCATGTTTATCTTGACTAGTTTTCATTTTCAATTTTACATGCAACAGTTATGCAACCTGTTGTAAGTATTTTCATATGCATATAATTTCATGTAACAGAGGATGATGCTTTCAGATTACTGTGATAAATTTTGACCCTATTTACGCCTTGGGTAGATATGAGGAATGGTTTCTACAGAGGGGAAACTGGTATGATGGAGTATAGTGAAGTGGCAGTTTCCCAGTAAGGAGGGAGCACATTCCAAGGAGGGGTGGGCGGCAAGACGAGACAAGACAGAAGAAGAGAATTTGGATAACTACTCCCTGTAATCTCCCAGGATATATCCATTGGGATGAGAATAGTAAATGATTAGATTGGCAAGAGTCTGTCCACTGGTGTGAGCAAATAAAGAACTGAACTTTGTCTGCATTGTTCTGTTTTGGTCTTGGGCTGGGCCTGCAGTAATACAAGGACTGAGCTCCAGCCAAGTGAAAGGTATACAGATAATCCAACTAATGACCATTTGCTTAGTGATTGTTGTGACTATACTTTAAAAAGTGGCCTGTGACCGAGCCTCACACTAATGACCATTGCAGTATCTCTGTAAGCAACCAACATGTATTTATAATGGACTTAGTATCCAAGGGGTCATGTTATTTGCAACCTTCTCAGTATTGTTCCTAGCAGCAAAATCAATAGGGAAACCCAGATTCATTTAATAACTCTAATTCACTTAATAGTGATTCACTTAATAACCATGGTAAAACAGGTTGTAAAATCATTTATTTGATGACTGCTTTGCTTAGCAATGCAAATTTCAGTCCCAATTGTTGTCGTATGTCATATTCCTTGAATGAAAAATAAAAGTAAGGCGGTTATTTTATTGAAGAGGCAATATGTCTGTTGTCCCAGAAATATAGATATAAACAACACATCTTTTTTCATTGGACTTATTTTTTTTTTGTTAATGATGCTGCTGCATAGTAAAATTTCTGTTTGTTTCCTTGAAAAGTCTGGCATGACAATTTGTTCCTTAATAGAGTTCCTCTCTTGTTCTTTTAGCTGTTTACCTTGAGGAATATTCCTTAAAAGTTATATTATTTTCTTGCCAGGACAGGATTTCCAATCGGATTCTGATGTGGATCCTTTGAAAGTTCTGTTGAAATATTGTAATATATTGATGAAGATTTAGATTTAGACATATATAAATCCTGCTGTAATAAAATGCCTCATTTTATCATCTCTAACCTTGTAGAGAAGTTACAGTCCAATAAACTGATGTCGTTTTTGGGATCTGTTCCAGGCAAACATTTAATCTCCAAGGATGAACAGATTGAAATGAAATTTCTCTCCAAGTGGAACAAATGATGGCAATAATATCCTTGTCTTCCCATGAGCTTACTCATATAGCAAATGTATATATTGCAGGTCAGTTAATCTGCCTCTATGCCCCCCAAATTGGTTTGTGGGTTCTATGAATTCTTCTAAATGAAAATGTGCTTTAAAATTAGGTCAAAAATACTGAATCACAAAAAAAATTAGATTCTACAATTGCATACTACCCACCCAAATAACTCTTTTTACTTGAACATTTTATCTCTTCTGCTTGTATACAGATGCTATTAATTATTAACTCTATGAGTGCAATTTGAGCAGAATGAAGTGTTATTGGTATTAATGGAAATTTCAAATTCCATGTTTCTATTTTGTAAGGCAGTAACAATTTGTACTTGCTGTCTTACATTCCATTAAATGTAGAGTTTGAAACTATGGTAGAAGTACTACAGAATTTCACTTAACGGCCACATGGATAACAGAAACATTATATATCCACATGGATAACATTTAACATTATTAAATGAAGTTGAAAAATAAAATAAAATAACCACCAGACAAATTATACACAGGATTAAATGTAATCCTGTTTTAAAAAATACATGTAATTAACAGTTTGTTGCTGTCACAAGTCCTTTTTAAATTCCTATATTTGTTCCAAATATTCATGAATTGTTCGATACTACTGAAGCTATAGGTAGGGAATATGACAGCTCTATAACTTGTATTTGTCAAAATAAAATATTTTTGGAAGGACTTGTAGGACTTCCTTGAATCTAATATTAATTATGTTTGCAACCTGCTAAATTATAGTTTGTTTTAATCCTGGTTATTTTAAGATGAAATAATCATGGCCTTTCAATGTATCTTTTGCTTCTCTCCTTTTTTTCTGCACTTCTGTGGATTGGCTAAATTATGGCTGCAACCCAAACTTACTTTTTTGCACTCATAAATACTCCACTATAAAATTCAACTGCTAAATATTGTGGCGTGAATCCTTAGAATATATTCAGTACAATAAAATTTCAAAATGACTTTAAAATCCCAATAAAGAAAACTTAATATTTCATAGCCCCATGCATTTTTGAGATCCGGGCCTGCCCTTAACACATTCAAGTATTTTTGTTTTTTTTTGTTAAAGCATGTGACTAATCCAACACTGGGATTAAATCTGAGATAAAAGATTTTGTTAGGACATAAAGGTAAAGCAATGCATTGTAAATCAGGGAACCATAAAAAGTCATCTGTACTAGTCAGTAAACCAACAGCAAATTATAATTGCAAACTACAATTTACAATTTTAACTAAATTATGGGTTATTCATTAACTGCCCCAATTTAACATCTAAACAAACAAAGCATGTATGGCTTAATACAGTTTATGAATCCAGTAATCCTTCTGTGGTTTGTTTTCAGAAAAGTGCTGAAAATAAGGCTGGGAATTATATAATTTATGAATATTGACAGGTTTAAAATATCTTTTCTGAAAATCTTTTCTGAATTTTGCCTCATTTTATGACCTTTCTGGCCACAGTTGTTAAGTGATTCATTGCAGTTGTTAAATTAGTAACAAGTTAAGTGAGTCTGGCTTCCCCACTGACTTTGGTTGTCAGAAATTCGCAAAAGATGATCACATGATCCCGGGACACTGCAATGGCCATACTATTGAGTCAGTTGACTAGCCTCTGAGATTTGACCATGTGACCAAAGGATTGCTGCAATGGTCATACATGTGAAAAATGGTCATAAGTCACTTTTTTTAGTGCTGCTGTAACTTCAAATGGTCACTAAATGAACCATTGTAAGTTGAGGCCTCTTTATGACTTGTGGACTTCAACTCCCAGAATCGTGACTTCAGGTCCCATAACTGGCTCAGGAATTCTGGGAGTTGAAGTCCACAAATCATAAAAGGGCCATAGTTCCCCATCTAAATACATATATCCCCATTCTGTTATGTATGGAATGGAATGGAACAACAACTGTTTAAAAGAGAGAGAGGCATGCTTTGCTGCAGCTGCTTTATTAAACAACTTCCACTGAACCGAATTTGATTAATTCTAAGCATGTTTATTCAAAAATATGCACCACTACAGAGTTTTGTCAGACTTGCGTTCGGGTGAATTAGTTATCTGCACCTGTGAAAAAAACGAGGCAGAAGAAAATAGAATCAATACCAAGAGGGACCCTACATTGTTTAGGAAAAACAATGACTTATTTCCTCATTGTGGAAATACCTGTTAATATCTGTTCAAATACTGTTCAAATCTGTTCAAGTACAATACTGTATTTGAATGAAATAGTGTTAACCTGTTTTGCTTTTGGTAAGAAAGGCTGAAAATAGTTGTAATTGGATTTCTTACATGCTTTAAGTGATGACATGCATGCTTTTTATCCCCACAATAAGGAATTGTGTTTTATGGCCTCATTCTCTCACTTCTATCAGAACACAACCCCAAGCTAATTAGGCACAGATAATAAAATATTCCCAGAATGTCCACTCTGGCTTAATGCCACGGAAAGAACTTGCTCTCATTTTTGTGGTTCAATTTTCCAGGGCACTATCTAATTTCAGCAGATCTGTGTGTTCATTTTTGTCCACAAATTCATACTTTTTTTCTCCAATGTTATGAGGAAAATAATAATTAAAAATATATGGGGAGAATAAAATGGATTCAATTATTTAAATGTAACATATATTATGTAATTGTTACATATGCTGAATACTAGGCTATTAGTTAGGGTGCTGTTTGTGTACTGTCTCCTCTGTTGCCTAGCAGAACCTCTTCCTAAACTCCTAGACCGGTTGCCAGACTGGTTTTAGATTTTAGATTTTCAGTGCTTGGTGATTTAAATCCCTATGCATCCCTTTTGATAAACATGGATTTGTCTTAGGTAACAGCTGGCTATGTGTACAATGGAATCTCCAGCTTGAATGGGGGAAAAGAGTGAAAAGAATGGCAAACTTGGATTCTTGTAAACAATAATAAATAAAAAATACAATAAATATTATTGTAACTTATGACTATCATTAAGTGTCGTACCTTATGTTTCTTGACTCTTAATGAATGTATCTTTTCTTTTATGAACATTGAGAGCATATGCAGTAAGACAAATTCCTTGTGTGTCCAATCACACTTGGCCAATAAAGTATTCTGTCTGTCTGTCTGTCTGTCTGTCTGTCTGTCTGTNCCAATAAAGTATTCTGTCTGTCTGTCTGTCTGTCTGTCTGTCTGTCTGTCTGTCTGTCTGTCTGTCTGTCTATCTATAGAAGCAACTCTCAAAGTGTTGGTCTGATTCTTTGCATCTGAAATTAATCTCACCCAACTGGCTACATTTTCTGGGGAACCATCAGATAGGGGCTTCAGAGATTCTAGGGGAACCTCAGGTCTTCATTGCTTCTGCTGTGCAAGGAATCAAAGCTTTCCAGTTTCCTCACTCTCCCTTCCATGCTAACTGGAGATTCCACTCTATATTATCTACACAGAAGTGGACCACTGGACCACATCTTTACTTCAGAGTTTTCAGACCATGAATTGGATATGGAGGATGTGAAGTTGAATCCTTTGTTGCAGTCAGATAACTTCCTGCTCAGGATAAGATTTGACACTGCCAAATACCTCTATAGGACAAAATGGTCTATTAAGATGGACTGCCCCATGTACCTAATGCAGTGCCCCCAGCCTTTTGGGCACCAGGGACCAGTTCTGTGGAAATAGTTCCACAGAACTATTTCCAGTTCTGTGGAAATAGGTTTTTCTGAAGACAGGAGGGGAAGTGGTTTCACATCCCTCAGATGGGACTTCGCTTTTTTGCACAGCCCGGTTTCTGTCATGCCATGGACCAGTGCCAGTCCGTGGACTGGAATTGGGGACACATGACCTAATAGATGCAGAGGGATTCCAAAAAGAGCTTCTGGAATTGTCTAATAATTTGACCAATAGTTCCACTGAGCATCTTAATACAGATTGTGAGCAGTTTCTCTCTGGTGGTTTATTGTGAGAACTCATTTTTTTACTTATGGGTTAAGATTAAATGAAGCAGCAGACATTATGCCTGGGACCTGGTAAAAAATAAACCCAAAGCTGAATCTGGTTAAAGGGCCTGTCACATAGGCCGACGGATGCAAAAAGTATGTAAAAAGGACACAGCGGACGAGAAAATGTTCCAT
>BHFT01002122.1:0-52773 GCA_004320025.1 Laticauda laticaudata | reverse complement strand
GATGGAGCCACCCCCGAAATTTTGCTCATCCGCTGTGTCCTTTTTGCATACGTTTTGCATCCGTCGGCCAGTGGGAACTAACCTTTATATCTGGTATTCCAAAATGAACCCAAGAGAGCACCATATCTTCAATTATTATATCACATTATTTCTCTCAATACTGTGCAGAACCCTAACCGTGAGTTTTAATCCTAAATCAAACTTGGTGGATTTGTACTGATATCATTCTTGGCGATGCTTTTTGTTGAATTACTCTATGACAAATGGATTGCCTTTGGGTGTTGTTGAAGTACAATTATGTATTAGCTGCCAAACTATCCCGCATAGGGCTATGATGTACTATGATCCTGGTTGAACAGGGCCATGTTGAAATTTCTAAACCCCTTAATTAAAACAAGCACAACTTTTCCCCAACTCATTCTTGGGTTGCTTGAGAATGCATTTATTGTTTTGAGAGTCAAAACAAGATTGTTGTTTTGATTACACCATTTCTGCATCGTTCCATAAATCGGTGTTCTCAATCTCAGCATCTGTAAATTGTATGGATTTCAACTCCCAGAATTCCCCAGCCAGCAGCAGTGGCTGGGGAATTCTGGGAATTGAAGTCCATGCAACTTACAGATGCTGAAGTTGAAAAACTCTATAATAAACGTTCTGGTTTCTTATGTTTCTGAACTTTTTTTTTGAAGGCCCATAAGGAAGAGTTCTTGATGATGTCTTCTCTTAGGATTTAATTGAAACATTCAATAGTTCAATAAAATGGAATCGGAAAATGACTTGACAGAGTAATGTACATAGTAAAACAGGGCATTCACACCCACTTTAATAAGACAGCGAGAATCCCCAACTCTCTCCCCAAATTTATCAAGCTATTCTCTTTTGGGGGAAAAAGTATGATTTCCTTTCTGTTATAATAACCCTAATCAAGTTTTGACATAGCATTTGGGATGCAACTGGTTGGGCAACATTCTCTCCTTCTCCATGATTTTAGACAGCGTGGGTCTGATTATAGACTGAAGCGTGGAATTGAATGAATAATCGGAGAAAGATGAGTAGGAAACTATAAGTGATCTCTTCTTATAGTCACACATCCTATGCATATATGTAAAGTTCACTTCTATTTTAACTGCATTCTATGAAGATGAATAGAAATTATTGGTTGTGCCAATTCTAACTTTGTTAGAAATGGAAGATACAGTTGTGGGGAAAATTAAGCTAACAAGCAAAATCCCTCCTTTTGTTTAGATATAACCTGGTACTTCTCTTTTCCTAATTCCATCAAATCGAAATGTACTCTCCCAGTCCCCAAACAAAGTCCCACAATCCCACTTTATCAAACTGTAGGAACCTCAACAGCTCACAGCATGATCAAAGAGCAACCCTTAACAAGCGAATGGCAAGACAGAGAAACCCCAACCTGTTCCATCCTCAACTGAGCAACTCAACATTTCACCTCCTTAACAATAGGCTTTGGTGTCCTACTCAAAGGGCCACTTTATCCGGCAATAGAAATTACCCCAAATATACCAACAAGGACCTGCCCAGCTTCTCCATATGGACCAGTCAATCAGATCCCTAGGATTTCTTCCCTTATAGTCCTCAGCTTCTATAAAAAACATTTGTTTTCTTCTTGTTCAGGGTCATTCTTCTTTCTCTTAAAGCTATGACTCAATGATGATTGCAATAAAAGTAGTTTCTCCACAGTGTTGTGCTCCTTTCTTCAGAGTATTCAGAATAGCTGGAAAGAATATATCTTGTCTCTACCGATCCATTAGCCTTAATTTGAGACCCTTGAAGGCCAGACTAATTCATTTAAAGAAACTGAAATGTAACAATTTGTCCAGCTACACAAGGAAGTGGATTAGTTTGGATGCTGAGACTAATTCATCACCAACTAAAGCACGGTGTCAATTTGTGTGTCAAAATAAAGCAGATATTCCTCCCCCACTTGAATTTTGTCACAATGGGGTGGAACCTACCTATTTCTCAACCTGCTTATTTGTCTCTGAAAGTGTTTGTAGAGAGGATAAAAGAGAAATGATCATCAACATGATAATGTCACTGTTCAGCTTGCTGCAATTTACATTTATGACCTTTTGACTCTGATGATATTGTATGCACATTGCCATTGTGACATCAATACTTTTGTAATGAGTGCCACTGTTTGGATTCTGCTGCAGTCAACAGAGGTGAAATAAACCAGGAAACCTCAGATCTGGGATTTGATCAGTATTATCTCAGAATCAGGATGTTTCACTTTTCTAATTAAACTAGATCAGTAAATCTCATCACTATCCTGCTACCATCCAAATGGTTATTATGTACAGTAACAACAGTTCTTGATACCGCCTCAGTTCTTGATACTGATTTTATGGAAGAGCAACAACTCACAAAGTTTGAATACAACAGTGAACAAATTTTAGAGAGATGTTCCTTGGTGGGTTGAGCTACCCCCACTAGTAGAAATGAGAATGACTGGACAAAATATGCACCACACTTAATAATAATTCTGGCTCATCAGAAAATGCAAACAGGCCTCGGAAATTCTTAAACCTTCCCAGTCTTCATTGTAAGCATATAAATGCATCTGTGCTCCAATCCTGTAGCTTAACTCAGTGGAAACTTGATCCAAGTACATTTGGGCCTATTTTATACAACGCATGCTAAACTATACTGCCTCTATATTGCTATTGCCTGGTTTGGCTTAGTATATTTTGTGAACTCAGTGTGATGGAATGCCTAACAGATTGTGGGAGCAGCAAGACAGCTAAGAAGGAAACAGCCATTACAAAAGAGATGCTGAATCTCAGAATAACTCCACCTTAATTACACGGTACAACTTGTGTGGGAGAATTACTTTGGAAGGCTTTCAAGGTATTGCTTCTTTACTCCCCTATCTATAAAGGTCTTTTACAGATAGTGGGGTAAATTGCTTTCCAGAAATCCAAGAGGTTGTTTCCTTAGATTTCCAGACTCACAGGGCCTGAGGCTCAATCACTATGGTTTGTGAACTACCCTGTATAGTTGGCTTGTTTTATGATGCCAGCCAGCTATGACCATATTGTAACAGAGCATGATGTGCAAGCCATTTCTGAAGTTGGAGCTCTTGATATGAATTGCATTTTTGTAAATTTTGCTGCAGAAGCTTTAATTTGAATGAGGGCTGTGGGAAAGGAGAAAATGATATTTTCCTCCTCTGCAATTCCTATGTGCCATAAAAGAGAAACCTGAAGGGGTGTGTATGTGTGTATCTGCATATCTATCCATCTATCTATCTGTCTGTCTGTCTGTCTAGATTTACATTTTGTGGCTAAAAGTGCTTTGTGTTTTGAGTGGAGCTTTGTCACAGAGGAATGTTTAATTTCTCATATATTATATCCCTGTTCCAATCAAGAAATCATGTGCTTCCCTTAAACAGCAAACTATGAAATTCTCAATACATTATGACCACCAGATATGGGCTACAAAAATCTGAATGGCATCCCCATTTATACTTTGCATACACACACTCACACACACACACAGAGTATGTGTCTGTGTATGTATATCTATCATATTGTATATTATATAATATATCATGAAAGTGTTGTTGCAAAATATGGCTATACAAGTTAAAACAGGCTTGGAATTTAATTTGCTATGTTACTAGGATGAAAAAAAAAGGAACTCATTCTGGAATCTACTTGGCAATGAAAAATTTTACTTGTAAGACAGCATTACTCCTGACCAGCATGCTCCCTTATTGTTGCAAAATAAAGTGAGTCATTCTTAATATGAGTCAGCTAGGAAATGATTAGCTACAAAAGACTCCCCCCTCTATTAAAATAATGAATTTTGGCTTGTATTCTTACTTGACTTCGAGGGTATTAGGTGATGATCACAGTTTCAAAAAAAAATCACTTCTTTTTTCAATGCTCATTTAGTGTTGTATCTTCCTTCTAGAGTTACAACTTGTGTTGAGGCCCATCCTGATGTCTAGCTCTTTAAAAGTTTTTCCCACCTGGGCAACTGGCCCAGGAACTTTCTGCTTGTGGTATGACTTGTTCCTTTCTGGGAAGGATTGCTTAGGACTGGCTGCATCTCAACGGCTTAGTTGGGATGGTCAAAGAGATGCATCTGCTACAAAGAGGGAAACTGCCAGAGCAGAACAAAAGGCGGAGCAAGTCAGAAGCAATTTTAGCAATTTTAAGTTATTGTCATATATCACTTAAAATAGGAAAGGGATGAACTGATTAGGAGGAAAAAAAATGGATAAATGCTTATTTATTTAACCATGAGGTGCACTGAAAACATTTCACGCCATTCTGGTACCAGAAGGAAGAAATTTATATGGGCTTGAAATATTTAAGATCCAGTCTCTATTTGGAGATTATCTCCTGATACTTATTTTAAAACGGTGTATCACCAGGAGGGAAGTACAAGGAGCACGGATGGTGTTACCTAGTTAGGATAATGAAAACAAGCTCAGAGCACACCAAGGACCCCTCAGTACAAGGAGTCAAATATCTCAGTTGGTCAACCCTTAATAAGATAACCTTCAAGTGATTGTACCGACGAAACCTGCAAGACTGACCACTTATGGAATTGAAATATTTGATTCTAAATGTATTAACGGCGGCTAGGATTGTATTTGCTAAAAATTGGAAACATGAGAAAATACCAAAGCAGGAGGAAGTTATTAAGAAAATAATGGAATGCGCTGAAATGAGTAAATTGACATTTGAAATTAGAGAACAAGAAGATAAACAATTTTATAAGATTTGGGATCTATTTTATCAACGGTTAGAAAATAAAATATGGTAATGAAATATGTAGAATTTTACAATGCAAGAATAGAATTATTCAGAATATAATATAAAGATGTATCATTACTGGATGGACTTAGGATGATAATATGAATTGTTATAATATAAATCAATTTACAAATATGGAATATCTCACATAACATGAAGGAATAATAGTATAGTCGAATGAATAATTAACAATGATAATAAATGTATTCAGAAATATTTGATTGATAATATGAGTATACAAACAATTGTGAGGACTATGGAGAAGATGCACAAAAAAATTGCATCCGACACACTGTATGTACGTAATTGGAAGATGGCTTTATGTTTTTGTTTTGTGTATGTTTGTCTAAAAATAAATAATTCTTTAAAAAAAAAAGACCGACTACCTAAACTCTAGGGGTTTACTTTCAAATCGTGCAGAGTCTTCTCCTTGAGATTTTGGTCTGCTGGACCAGGACAATTAAGTGACAGTATTTCATCTGAGTTCATACTGTGGGTTTGGAATGCTATCTGTTCCCTGCACCATTTGACCAACCAAATAAATCTCATCCCTCTTTGCAAACAAAAAGCAGCATGTCAAGAAAAAAACATTATACACAATTTACATTTCCGACTGCTAGTTGCAGTAGTGTTTACCCAGGGAAGTGTCCAAAAATATTTGCCCCTTTCCTGGATGACATTTGATCCAGTCTGAAGTTGTGTAGTCCTGTTCATCATCTCTGAACTCGAAGTAGGCAACTAACTAGCAGTGTTGCAACAGGAAGCCCAGAAGAGCATTTGGATGGGGTGGTGATGGCAGCGGTGGTGGAATCCAGCAAGAACATTTGGATGGAGAGAAATGAGGAGTTGCTCTACAATATCCGCCACACTTCCTCTTCCCTTTGGCCCACTAGGAGTTTCCAAATGCAGTTTCTAGAGTACATTCTTACTCAGACATAACTAGACCCACGCTTTCAGAGGACTTCAGTAGTGACAAACCTAAAAAAGTCCTTGTTCGTCTCCAGATGGTCATGAATCAGGGGAGGGCCTGTGATGGCAAATCAACCCTTCACAATCTTGTTTGTCCTTGATTTCTTAATGAGGGGGAGGGACGGAAGGGGAAGAGCCCAAATGCAATTAAAAGTGTGCAATCCTTCCTAAAGGATTCACTTTTGTGCTTGGAACCACTCCTCGATTTTCTTCTGGTTAGGTAAGAGTTTCATAATTTTAATGGGTGTGCATGTGCCTGCGTGTCTGAACATAGCAAAATTAACCACTTCATAAATGCTTGTGGGCTTAACTGCACATTCATATAAAATCCATCTGTGCATGGTTTGAATATTTAGTTGCATGCAGTTCCTGTTTGGGGAAGAAAACTTGCACCACTTTGCTTGGAATGACAATCCTTTTCAATCCTGATGTTGATGTTCAATCCGCAATCCCTCCAGCACACTTCCGAGCAAGTGCTGTCGAACAGAGTGAAATTTAATCTTCAGTAAACACACATAATCTTTGCGCTGCACAGGCATGATGCAGCTCAAACAAAGCCGTTTTGAATTCCAATGTCAGTAACAGTTGGGAGAGCTGATGACTTTCTTTCAGGGGAACCTTCAAGGCACAGAAACGAAACATGGTTTCGAGAAGCGACCGTGTGAATGAATGGGTGGCAAGTCAAACACATCAAGAACTTGCGACTTTTTATTTCTTTATTTTGCGCGTTTATTACGAATCTCTCCAGCCTGTCCCTCTCCAAACACTTCGCACTCTCAACGCTTATTATCTCCAAGCTGCTCGGCAGAGTGGCGAGGAGGAGTAGAAGTCTATCTGATCAGATGCACTTATCTCCAAGCGTACGGATAAGCCGGGGAAAGGGATGGGGGGGGGAAAGAAAAAAAAAAGGTTAAGATGAGAGGTCAAAACCCTTAAAATTAAATCGATCCGACGAAAGCTGAGAAGATCGGAAGGAGCCGACGTGGTTTAATAACGCCGCGTTAGTTATCATGATGATCTCAGGAACGTCAGAACTGGGAGCAACAGTGAACGCCAGATTTTGCCTGGAGTGAAAAGTATTCGGGCGCCGCGGACCCCAAGCGAAAATACCTGAAAAAGTTTTGCCTCCCGAGGGTCTCGCCAAAGCCGGATACGGGCCAAGCGACCGAGGAAGGCACCAGCTCCCCCCCCAAAACCCCACATCGCGTTCCGACGACTCCTCTGAGGGAAGCGAAAGAAACCCGGAGGCCGACGAGAGGAAGGAGGCGTTTTTCCTTCGGGATAAACGCGCTCTCGGTGTCCCGTGCATCTCCCGCAACGCCGCCGCCCTTCCAGCCAATCGCAGACTCGAGACGCTCCCGATGGACGGGCCCCGTGCGCGAATCCACCCTCCCCCTCGCCCTCCCCGCAGGGATTTTTTCCTTCCCTAGCAGGGGGCTGTGCGGTGCGTGTGTTGTGTGTGTGAGATGGTGGTTTAAACCCGAGTGAGTCCGGCCCTCAGCAACAACTGCGCTGCGCCTATCTGGACGCTCGGAATCACCCCCGCCCCGTCCCACACAGCACAATGAGCGTCCAACTGACCATGCCGACGGGGTTTGGCGTTTGCCTGCCGTCGTTCCGGTGCTTCCTCCTCAGTCTTCCAGCCACCCTCTCCGGCCCCCCCCCCACACTACCTTGCTCCGCCTCCGCGAACACAGGCGACGCTGCTTTGCGCGTTGGAATCGCGTGCGGTAGCAACAAAAAAAAAAAAAAAAATAAAAGTTGCAGTGAAGGCAGGCTTCCTCCGGACTCCCAAACTTCTGCCGTTTGACGATCTTGGAGAGGAGGAAGAGAAGAGGAAGAGGAGGAAGCGAGGAGGGAGAGGCAGCGAGGGAGCATGCGCGGCCGCCGGGTTCCAGCCTGCGCGCGGCGGCAGGGAAGCTCTGGGCCGGCGGCTCCTCGCGAACGGGAATTCCCCGTTTTTCCCAAAGCCTGCGTGGTAAGAAGGTGATCTGAGGGGTTTTTGGGGGGGTGGGGGGGTGGGGTGGGGTGTTGATGTGGGGAGGGGCGGGGTGGAGGGGAAGGGACCGTCCTTTGCGCTTTCTCTTCCACGGCCGACCCGGGGGACCCCAGCCCAAACGTTATGTGCTATCTGGCCTGGTAGATATACCTCGGGGGATTTACGCTGCCGTTTGATCTGCTGGCTTGCCCGTGCGTCCTCACGCGCGTTGCACCCGAAAAAGGGGGGGTGGTGGTGGGTGGTGGTGGTGCTCGGACGTGTTGACAAAACGTCGTTTTGGCCGGCGGGGGGAGGAGAGGCAGGGTCCCGCGGTGCCCTTGCAGGGCAGGGCAGTGGAAAAGGAGTTGGGGGTCTTTTTGCTGGGGCAGTGGGGTGCGGTAGTGTCTTCTCCTTTCCGTTCGTCCCTCCGTCAAATTTGATGAGTATGAGTGGCGGGTAGAAGCCGATTAATCTCATCTTCAAGCCTTTCCCACCCCGAAAGTTGCTTTGATCCGCAGGGACGGGGCGCTTTCGGTTACTCCCGTTGCCCCCACCCATCCTATCTCCCCCCCCCGCGGACTTTGACAGCTTCCCCGGCGCGACGGATTTCCCCGGGGCGAGGATCGCGTGTTGCGCCCTGCGCTTCTTTTCGGGATCGCTGGGCTGGGAATGCAGCAGCCGGTTGTGGGGTTTATTCAGGAAATCGTGGTTGAAATAAAAACCCTGCGCTCTCGGCATGTGCCTGCCTTGAACGGCGCCATCAGATCCTTTTCTGGGAGGATTCCTCCACCTCCACCTCCCCCCAAAACAAAACAAAACAAAACAAAAACACACCACGATCTGACTTAATAATTCTGCCCATTAAGCTTTACTCCTGAAGTGGGATTGCAAGACTTTTGGAGCAGCGCTGGGGAAAAAAAAAAAAAAANGCGCTGGGAAAAAAAAAAAAAAATAGGGTGTAGTGCCAGGTGCAAGCTGGTTACCTCTGGGTTTAGTGCAGCCCCGCCATGCGCAGTTGCTCTGGCATCAAGGTGTTGCACAGTGCTGTGGTGAGCTGCAACTCCTCTCGCAGGAGATAATGAATGTTTTAATCCACTTACAGGGTTGCCAGATTTCAAGGGGGAAACCTGATCTTAAAAATAAGCTGACTAACTGGTCCCTTATTTTGATTGCATGACACACAGACACCCTTACAGATTTAGACAAGCGCCCCAAGCAGTTACATTGTGTTAGCCTGTTATTTACTGTTACACAATTATTATGCACTTGAGTTCTTGGCTGTGATTATAGGCTTGATTTGAAAGCATCTGAACTATGTCACCCTTACTATGTTTAGATCTTGATAAACTTCAGGGATTGACTTCTTACTTAACAGCAGTTCTTCACTATTTTTAAACTGCGCAGCAAAAACTATAAATTTGCTGCAATTTGGCTCATGGATTGTTAAATCATAATGGCTTTATGATCTGTTCTGATTTCATATTATGCTTCCTGAAAAATCCCAGGTTCTATGTTCAGGAAGGTGCCTGGCTTTTCTGTGTCTCCTTGGGCAATTTTGGTTGTGTGGACCCAATAGATACAGCTAGAAACTTGGGTCCACTTCTTTGGAAATATGTCAAAATAAACTTGATTGAATTTACTCCACATAAGCTAAAAGGGGGATGAAAAATTAGATACCCATTTTACAATTGCTAGGTGATATTACAAGGGAGCAGTTTATGGGATTATTATAAGCCCATTTTTTCCAGGAAGGCATTATGTGTGGGATGCAAGTGTATAGAACAGTGCTGTGACATCACTCCGCCTGAGGTGGTGTAATAAATACTCCTCTAGAGACAATTACAAATACAATCAGCTCAATAGTCAAACATCCCAGCAGTGTCATCTCAAGACAAAAGGGTTTGTTGATACATTCGGATGACATTGGCTTTTGTGGTTTGGTGATTCAATGTAAGATGCTTTTTAGATAACAAAGCTTAATGATGATTTTAAGATGTATTCCTGCAGCCATATCTGTTGTTAATGCTCTGCTGTAGCTTTAAACAACTTTGCATGCTTCAGACAGGAATTTCTTCACAGGTAGTCCTCAATTTGTGACCACAATTGAGCCTAAAATTTCTGCTGCTAAGTGGGACTAGGTGAAATTTCCCCTATTTTACAACCTTTCTTGCCACAATTGCGAAGTGAATCACTGCAGTTGTTAACAACATGGGTGTTACAGTAAATGAATCTGGCTTCCCCAATGACTTTGCTTGTCAGAAGGACACGAAAGGTGATCAAATATAACCCCCTTCGTGCAAAGAATAACAAAGTTGGAAGGGACTTTGTAGGTCATCTAGTCCAACCCCCTGCTCAAGCAAGAGACCCTGTACCATTTCTGACAGATTCTTGAAAGCTTCCAGCGATGAAGCACCCACAACTTCTGAAAGCAAGCTGTTTCCATTGGTTGATGGTTCTCACTGTCAGGACACTCTCAGTATCCCCTAGGACACTGCAACCAACATAAATATGTGCCAATTGCAAAGCCTCCAAATTTTGATGTTGTGACCATGGGGATGTTACAGTAGTGGTATGCATTGAAAACTGGTCATGTCACATTTTTCATGGTCACTAAACAAATGGTTAAGAACTACCTGCATTCATTTAATTAGATAAATATCCTGTCTTTCACCCTTTAATTTTTGCTCACAGCAACACTGTGTGGTAGATTGGGCTGAAAGTTAAGGTAACAGTAGAATCTGGATGTGGCTGAGCAGGGCTAGGTGAGGGATTCTGGGAGTTGAAGTCCACAAGTCTTAAAAGTTGCCAAGTTTGGAGACCCCTGCTTTAAACAGCCTCTCTTCCATTCAGTGTATTCATAGTAATAAACTGGGGATTCCTACTTTAAGCAAGGCCAAAATGTGAATCCAGACCATTTTTATTTGTTTGCTTTTGCTAATCCTTATAAACTAAAACACCGCTTGAAGGGCTATGTGAATGCAGAGAAGGACATATTGGCATTGCATGTACCAACATCTGGGCTAGATTATATGGAGTAAATTTAGGATAGGAGATGTTAATAGAATTTCTGGGGGGATAAAATTCTAGCAGGGCAAGCCTTTTTGTCTTTTAACCATGAAGGCAGATTTTTATTCTCAGTGGATCAAAATGTATTTGCTCATCTGTCATTAAGTAGAAGGTTTTCCCTTACTATTTACCATTAGTTGGTAGAGTCAAGGAAGGTAATGCTGCTTTAAGAATGAGCAGCTGGAGCAGTATTGCTGGGCAGATGTTTCTAAAGGTTTGCTGAATTTTGTCTATGAAGGTTCTTGTGTCCACTTTTAGCATTGGCACTCCTTGGTTCAGAAAGCAATAGCTGTTTTTTTCATATCAGTACTTTGCTTATGCATTTCAATTCGAATTGCCAACCTCCCCTCCTCACCCTGTTCAAAAAGCAGGGTGTTTGTGCAACAACTGTAGACATTTTGGAGAGAAAACTTCTTCCAGCCTCTGGAAATATGGTGATGGAAAAGCTTTACCCACAAAACAGCTGCTTGGCACACAGCTGTAACAAGCTTGGGAGCCCTGCTGGGATAATAACTTATCAGCTTTTGAAGTATATTTTTAATTGCATTTATTTCTGAAACTACAATCCTTGTGGGAGGCAAGTCCGATTCATCTAAACAAGACTGGACTTTTATATAAAAATTCACAGGAACAATATATGAGATTTTGATTTGGGGAACTGTGATGGGCTTTTGGTTTTTAATGTTGCTTAAAAGTCTGTGAGAGCCAGTTTGGTGCACAGAATATTGTTCCAGGCTAGAAGTCAAGAGACTGTGAGTTCTAGTCCTGTCTTAGACACGAAACCAGCTGGATGACCTTAGGTCAGTCACTTTCTCTCTTCCCTAGGAAACAGGCAATGGCAAATCACTTCTTAAAAATCTTGTCAAGAAAAATACAGGGACTCGTCCAGGCAGTTACTAGGAGTCAAGAATGTCTTGGAAGGCAGAAGCTGTATACGTACTTCGTATATATTCAGTAGCATACAAAATATATTCTTGTGCAGGTATCATAGTGAAGAAGCCATTCTAAAAATATAAAAATGTGCTTGTTCACAGATAGAATACAAGATTTTGTTGAAAATATCTCATTTTTGTCTAAGAAGAACAAAGTAGTGAGAGGGCTGCAGTATAACTCACATGCTTTACGTTATAAAAACTTGCTATCAATCTAGTTTAGTCACTGACAAAGAATTGCAGTGGAAAAGTTGTGTGGATAGGAGCCACCAATAAGTATAGACATGGTAGCTTGTTCAGTAAACTTATCTATAGTGTATTTGGTAAACCACATTTAAGCATTTTAAATCATATCTGGTAACCACAATAACAAGAGTTGCTTTGTATGCTGTGCTGAAATCAAGCAAACCAATTTATGGCTTGATGTGACATGAGAACCAGGCCAATACAAGGGTACATGGAAATCAGCCCTTACCTGTTGTGAAGCAGTCTTCTGTATTTCCATGAATAACATGGGCTGTTAAAAGCTATCATAATTATGTTGGATATGATTGCCCCACTCATTTTGATAGTTACTAAATAATTATTTTAATGTATTAGGGCAATATTCCAAAGTTGCTGTTCTCAGTTGGCAGTCTTTAATTAGCCATAATTCTCTTAAAAACACCGAACATTTATTTGCTATTATTCACAAGATTAAACAGTAAGCTCATACATAGCACAAGGTGTTTAATATACTGTTTAAAGAAGATGTAATTCAAATAGTGTACCTCATAATATTTCAGTTATTTAAAAAGCCAAGACATTAGTAATGTCCTCTCATTTAAGATTTCTGTAATATTAGTGGTTGAATGGCAGATATTTGTAAATTAGCTAATTCCCTACTTCGTGTTTTGCAGCCACATGAATGGCTGAGAAATCAGAGCAAGAAGTTTACTGGCTTATTGGAAGAGCTTTGCAATAAGTCTTTGAAGAAAATTGCAGCCAAGGATCTTTGAGTTTGGAATTTGTTTTCCCCCAATAGGTTTCTTGAGCAGAAAGATATTGACCCTGAGGGCATGTTACAAAGTTTATCTCTTTTCCCAGGCTTCCTCTGAGGAAAAAAAAGGCTTTCTTTGATTGAGGAGAATCTTTGGGTCAAACAGGACACGACAATAGCAGATCTGTGTGCTTTAATTCTTAAAGCTTTGTTGCACTCACAGATCAACTGTAGGGTGGAGGGACTATGTTAACACCTATAGGAGAATGAACTATTCTCAGTTGCTATTGCACAATGTTCATTTGGATCATGGATGATGGGGAAAAAAGTGAAGGAAGAAAAGAGAGGTGGAGGAACAAAACCTTATGGGTGAGGTCTCCACCTTGTTTGGAGTTAAAAATCCTTTTGAGTTGGGTTTTGACTCTTTATGATTGCCTGAACTAATTCCTGCAATTTTCTTGGCAAGGTTTTTGGGAAGTGGTTTACCATTGTTTCCTTCCTAGAGCTGAGAGAGAGAGTGGAGAAATGAAGATCAACCAGCTGGCTTTGTACCTAAGGCAGACTAGAACTCACAGTCTCCTGGTTTCTAGTCTGAGGCCTTAACCACTGCACCAGACCAGATCTCTAAAATCAGAAACTTTCTCTAATATCTTCTGGTGGTGTCCATGGTTGCTTTTAGCAGTATGTCTGATCCTGTACAATTTACTTAGTTTGCGGGTTTAATTGAGAATAAATCTAATCCATTCATGGATAAAATAATTGAGGATGTATGCAGGTTCAGCCACATTGAAAAATAAAATAGAACAGGGATCATTTCGCCCTTTTCTTTTGCCACCTTATCAGCTCATTTGATTGTATGTCAGAATGTCCAAGGCTGCTAATCTATGCTATCTCCTGTTTTTTTCACATTATGTGCTCATCTCAAATTGATGGCCTCCAATGCTATCACAGTTTCCCAAACCAAGAAAAGCTATTTAAGTAAACAAATATCCCTTTTCTTAGGTAAAGCTTTTTTGTTTGATCCTCGCCCTCAGGCAAGCAAGTGAAAGAAAGGAGGAGGAAAGGCAATTATGAATATATTTTAATGGAGGGATTGTGAGGAACTCCAATTGTAGAATAGAAGTTTCTCCACCAAAAGCATGGTGTACTGGCAAGGTGACGGACATTTCTGTCATACCTCCATTCATACTTTGTAATTGGGCCAAGAAGGAGCTTATGCCTCTATATATCTCTAAGTGCAGGTCCCCTTTGCTTTTGAAACATATAAACAGTAGTAAAATGCATTAATAAGAAAATGCATTTTAAGTTCATTCTTAAGTAATGTTCTGTAAATGCAGTAGAAAACAAACAAACTTGGTGTAATTATAACCAGCACCTTTTAATTGTCCAAGGTGATTAACGGCTTTCACATATTTGTTTCCTTTCACAAAGGCAATAAACTCTACATGCAACAGTTATATGCATCCAAAATTTTTGAATTAAAGTTGAAGACATTTGTAGATGTATCATTAATAGTAATTTGGCAGAAATATGTGGGCAGGTAGGATGGATACCCTTTACAAGCTTCTGTTTGCACAATGCAGAAATAATGTTCCAAAGCAACCCATACCCTGGAGCCTTGTGTTCTTGTTCTTCTGAAATTCAATGACAAATCGTAAAAAAATAACCAGCGACCTTTCTGTTTTCAAGGAAAAAACCAAAAAGAGCAAAAGTAATATGTGGTTAGCCTTGACGAACATATCTAGAAAAGATATTTCTCTGTTTATCTCTGTGTGCATATGCTTGCGAAGGGCAATTTAGCAAAAGAAAAAAATCATCATGTATCCTGTTTTGTGCAAGCGCTTACCACCTGTAGCCTTGGCTCTTGAAGATGAAGGTGATGATGATGATGATGTGGATGTGTTTGGGAGATATTTACTCCCGAGTTAGTTTCTTCCTTTTCTAAACTGCCCCTTCACAAACTGGAGTTTTGGGGCCTCTTAACTGGAAATCATGGCAGTTTTGCCAATTCTGGTCAGCGGTTTGGGGACATGCTTACTTTTCCTGACCCTTAGACACTGCAGCCGTCATAAATGTGAGTCAGTTGTCAAGCATCCAAATGTAAATCATGTGACCATGAGGATGCTACAGCAGTGACAAATGGTCATGAGCCATTTTTTTTCAGTACCATTGTAACTTTGAATGGTCACTAGGTGAACTCTTGTAAGGCTACCTGTACACCAATTGAACAGTTCTGTGTGAGGCGGTAAGAGGAGCTCTTGATTTATAACTGGTTGCTTAGCAACCATTTGAAGTTCGAATAGACCTATCTGGGGTGCTAACAACCTGGGTCGGAAATTCTGATGACTGGAAATCTCCTTCCCCCCATCACGCAATTGCATTTGGATGTTTGGTAATGAGCTCTTCTTTATGCCCATTTGGAGCATCACGTAGGTCACATGAGTGTCTCTTATGATTTTTTTTTTGCCAAAACTCAACGTTTACTTCCAGTTTTCAGAAAAACCGACTCATATTATATGTAAAAGAGACTCATTATAAAAAAGATGTTGAGACTCAAGAAAAAGTACAGAGAAGAGCAACCAGGATGATTCGGGGACTGGAGACTAAAACATATGAAGAACAGTTACAGGAACTGGGCTTAGCTAGTCTAGTGAAGAGAAGGACCAGGGAGACATGATAGAGGTCTTCCAATATCTGAAGGGCTGCCACAGAGAGGAAGGGGTCAAGCTATTTTCTAAAGCACCTGAAGGCCAGACAAGAAATAATGGATGGAAATTGAACAAGGAGAGATTCAATCTGGAAATAAGGAGAAACTTTCTGACCGAACAATCAATACCTTGCCCTTGGAAGTTGTGGGAGCACCATCACTTGAATCGTTCAAGAAGAGATTGGACTGCCATTTGTCAGAAATGGTGTAGGGTCTCCCGCTTGGGTGGGGGGTTGGACTACATGACCTACAAGGTCCCTTCCAACTCTGATTATCTGTTATAGTGAACCATTGGTTTACTTAACGGCTGGGACATTTGCTTTATGGCCATGGTGTTTGCTTAATGGTTTGCCACACAAACATTTCTTAAAATCAGATCGGTCTCAATGGGTGACTCTTTTAGTACTATTGTGATTTAGAACCATGATGGGCAGGCTCCATTGCAGTTGTAAGCTAAGGACTACCTGTAGTCTCTATTGCGAAGCTGGCAGAAGATTTGGTACATGTGTTCTGTGTGTTCAATTCCTGGCATCTCCATTGAGAATATCATGGAGAGCAAAAACTTAATAATACCACACTGAAGATTCTGAAAAGGAAGGCCGAGACCTCTAAATTTGCCAATTAGCCAAAGAAGTAACATTGCTAACTAGGAATCTGGGTCTCAGAAGCATCACTCCAAGGAGACCAGCCTGGTCCTTACAGTATGTAGATTATTTATTATAGCAGGGGTCTTCAAACTTGACAGCTTTAAGACTTGTGGACTTCAACTTCCAGAATTCTTTCTCCAGTCATGTTAGCTCAAGAATTCTGGGAGTTGAAGTCCACAAGTCTTGAACTTGCCAAGTTTGAAGACCCTTAGACCCTTAGTAGCTGCAGGAAGCTGCCTCTAGCTGTCACTTTTACAAGGGCCAGCCATTTAAATTGGTGTTTTATCCTCTTCCCTCCTAAATCCTCTTCCTTGTGTCTGTGCCTCTGCATGCACTAAAATGAGTTACAATAGAGCAGGTAGAATATTCTGAATCTCTCAAAATTGTATGTAAAATGAAAGAGGATTTTATGTTTTTGTATGTGTATGTTTGTATTTAAAAATAAAAAACTTTATCTAAAAAAAATTGGTAACAAGAGTGTCTTGTTTTCTGCAGCATGCATATAGTAATTTTCTGAAGATTAAGGATGTAGCTTCCACTTAGTCCCCAGACCTCATGTAGCGTTCTTAGTTTGATAACCATAGAATAAAAGTGCAATGGAGATTCTCATTGGGAGAAGGAGTCGGAGAGTTCCTGTCTTGATTGCAACTAATTTCCACTGAACAGGAAGCCAATCTGGAGGGCTAATGCTGAAAAGATTGGAAAGTCCTTGACATTCAATTAAATCATCTCCACTTCTGCAGGGAGGCAAAGATGTTTCTCAAGGAGCAGCACAGTGTGTTAACAGGAGGTCTGATCAGGGTTTTTAAGATCTTCAACAAGTTCGCAACATTTGGGTTTGTGTGTTGCCATTGCAGCAAGAGGGGGATTTCCAACCCACACCTATCAGACTCAGGTATGCAGCTGGTAGCAGAGCTTGGCTGACAGGGGAGAAGCAGAGGAAAGCCTCTACGTTGCACCCTCTGGGAAAAAAAGCTACAAGAGCTTCACTCTTGTGAGTCAGCCAGGTGCAAATGTTCTTTCTTGGGCATCTTCTTTTCCTGCAGTATTGCAGAGCGATCATGGAGGTGTTGGCAGTGTAAATGTCCACAGATTTGTGTGTGGTTGTACAAGCCTCTGTAGGATAAGGAACTATTTGCATATTGTGGATATGGCTGTGGTCTGCCAATTTTGGGAAGCCCAGGCTGGAACAATGTTTGCATGCTGTTTTCTTCTAATAGCTATAATTCATGGGAGTGCACCATGATCATTTAATTGCAGTTTGTTCTCTTGAGTCCTAAGACTTGCAGTTTTACTTGACCAAAAACTTTGAAAGCATTTTTGGGGGTTGTCTTTGGATCCGTTTCTAGGCCTTTTTCCACTAAAAACATTGCTTCTCTCTGGGAGTATCAACTTTTGATGATCTGCGCCTTGTAGTTAGAGAGCAGCATGAATCCTCCTGATGTAGCTCGAGATGTAGCTACGTAGTATGTGAAGCCTCTGATCTATTATGAGACAGTTCTTGGGTTGAACCCTTTGCACCATGAGGAAGAAAATAGCAACAAATTAACCCTATCTGGAATGGTAATGATAGCGGCCATTTGGCTGTACAGCATAGGAGCTATTCTCCTTAACAGAAATGAGTCTTTTTTTCTCCATTGCTGCTGTCTTACTCTTTTCCATAAGAAGTACTGAGCTCAAATTAGAGCAGATGGCCAAAGCCAGTTTCTTAACTTCAGCATGTAAGGATTTAGTGTTAAGGCTGTGAGATTAAATTGGTTATGCTTGGACCTTGAAAAAGACTTTTGGAATTGTAAGAAAATAGTTTTATCTGAAGGTCAAAATCTGCAGCTGGCGAGTTTTCTTGAAATGAAGGAGGATATATATGTGGACCTGTATCTGGGGTGCAATAACCAATGTTAAGAGGGAGCATTGGTTGGGTTAATTGCATCAAAATTATATCAGTTTAAAAAATAGTGAAATATTTCCCACTGAACAAACTGTATTATTTGAAAGGGATTGCCATGCAACGTACATATATGTACTGTCTAGTAGATTTTGGTGCATTATAATGATGTCATAAACATACCTAGCTCCTCCCTAGCACCTAAGTCAGAGGGGAGATTTACACACACACACACACACAAACACACATATATATATATATATGTTTTTTTAAGCTTTCGCGGGTACTTACATGTGTGCTGTTCAGCTTACCATTGCAAGGTATTAATCACCATCGTCATTTGTTAATGCTTTCAAAGTTGTAGCAACGTTTCAGCAGAAATCTCATCTGCGATCATCAGGCTTCCTGTATGGACAAACTCCATACAGAAGCCTGATGATGGAGATGAGATTCTGCTGAAACGTTGCTACACTATTTAAAAGCATTACTAATGACTGTGGGACTAATAACCTCGAAGGATAGCTGAACTGCCATTCATTGTAGTACCCGCGAAAACTATAAACAACGATAGCTGGTATACTTATGTATATATGTATATATGTATATATGTATATATGTATATATGTATATATGTATATATGTATATATGTATGTATTTATAAACACACATACATACACACACACACAACATTCCTTTTTCTACTAATAGTTTAACATTCATTTTTCACTGTATTGTTTTCTGGAATATTTTCTAGAATATCGACAACCAGTTTTCTTAAAAGCATTGAAAACCTGATCTGTATGAAAAAAAGGAAGAACATTTCTTGTCCAGATCAGCTTTGAGTACATTCTTGCCTCTGATCTAAAATAAGGTCAGTTCCCCCCATCTAGTGCTTTCCAGATGTGCTGAACATCTGTTTGATGGAGAATAGTAAAGCTACTATGCTAGAGAACTTCAGGTCAGAGAAGGTTGGCCCAGCCCCAGAAGTCTTTGTCTTGGCGTACATCTTTTTCATGATTGACTATGGCAAAGTTGATTGATCATTAGAGTATCAACTCTAATAAAAGCAAGTGCTTCACTTTTAGGCTTGTGAGGCACAATTGGGAGAAAGGCTTACTCTTCTTGTAGAGGAAGTTCCTTTTGACTCATTGTTTTAGACATGTTGCACTTAAAAGCCTTTTCTACATGTGTGGGAGAGTTTTTTCCTAATTCCGATGGGCGTTTTTAATCTTTTATGGGAAGTTGCTCAGCTGATTGTTTTAGCATTATTATTTTTTTCTTAATGCCAGAAAGTTAGCTTTCATTCTTCTGGAGATGCATTTGGAACAAAAAGATGCTAATTGACATCAGTGTAACATAGGAAGCTTTCTAATTTTTAACCTAGTGCTGCAAAAATTAATATTCAAAATCTGTCTGCAGGCCTTCTCCTTGTTTGTGGACAACTTTTTGGGTGCGAATTTGCAAAATTGTAAATAGGGTATGAAAACAGAAGGAGAGGCCAATCTGGAAAAGATTAAGCTGGCTTGTTTCTCTGATGGGGAGTTTCCCATAGAAACTTTATTTAGACAGTATTAGGAGCTTTTATTATCTCTGGAAATTAATTGCATCAAAGGTTATGAGACAGTGACTTAGATAAGACCTTTTTACCTAGCTAAATAAACATGGTAAAATATATCATGTGGGTGTTACTGTTTTTGTCATGAATATAAATTCCCTTGCTGGGATTCTGATTGCATATCCATTATCTTGATTTGAGCCAAACTGAAAGAAGAATAAAGACAATTTAGCATGTGTTATAATATGCCAAAACCAGGAATCTTATTCCCTACCCTAGATACAAATCAATGAACAAATCCATCCTGCAAGAAATATGTACATATGTGCATAATCATATTAAGACAATACTCAAGAATTTATTTCAAACCTGAAGATGACTGACTTCTTGGCAGTGTAAACACATATTGCAAATACCAAGTTTGGTGATATGTTAACAAAAGATTGTGCTATCTTCTTTGTAAATGTTTGCTAAACAGACATCCTCACTTATTGGGTGACTCAAACTTGGAAAAAAAAGCATTGCAGAGAAGGATTAATTTTCTTCCGCTGTTGTCTTTACACTTATCCATATCTACATTAATTGTTAAAATATTCAAGAGGTAATTTAATTAAGGATTTCTGTCTCTTATCTACTTTAACTTTTATTCAATATACTTTTTCTATCTTTACAAGATGCATCATTGTTGAAGGCTTAAAATAGGGTCTTTTTAAAAAAAGCTAATGAGCACATTCAGAATTTTAAGGTTATGCTGAATATTATATCAACCCTTTAAGGTAGGCCAGGAAACTGACTCTAAAAGTTCATTTGTAAACATATTTTATTGATTTAGGGTAAGTAACAGAATCAATGTTTTCTTCCTCCCCTTTCAAATACTTCATAGAGATAGGACAGAATAATCTGAGTTTCTTTGTAATGTTTTCTTTATTTTCCAGGTTTAGAGCATGCTTTGGTATACATTTTTGCTAACCTTCACTGTGTAGTTTCTACAGAGTCATATCTGTACATCTCTAAATCAAAAGACTATGGAGAAATATAGTGGAATAAAACAGAAGGTTGTGGGAGGCTACTTCTATTATTAAATAATGCAAGCTAACAAGTTCAGAAAATTAGTGTTACAAATTTAAATGAACTAAGCCAATGGCAGGACACTAAAGAGGATATTGACGTTCCTGTGGGTGTTGTCTGGTGGTGTGGAAATTTTGTCTGCTCTAGTTTTAAATATTAATATGAATGGAATTTTATTCCTAAGAGAATATTTCATTAAGCACTGTAAAGTTGTGCTAGTGTTGTGAAGTAAAACAGCATCAAACATTACTCTAGAAATGTATTTCCCTCTACTGTTGTACTGAGCTGGATGTTAATGTCTACGGAGATTCTCAGTCATCTAAGTCATGCTTGTCCCAAAGGTGCTTTTTCAACACGCTTATCCCCCCCAAAAGCACCTTTGGGTTAGATGTTAATATTGTATTAAATCATCTTTTTGGAACCCCCAATTGCCTCACAGCCTGAGCTAAACTACATCACACCCATTGAGAGCATTACTGATGTAAAAGCATCTGGTAGGCATCCCATGATGCAAATTTAGGCAAGGCATATTTCCTGTTCTGAATAAATTGAAGGCTCCTGCTATTAACCAAACATTTCAGGCCAGCTTTTCCAACTCTTATCAACTTTAGGAATGTAGCAGGATAGTTTATATGATCTTAGGGTGTTCCTCCATTTAGACTTGGATGGGCAATTTTAATATTTGGGCCATATTGTGATTTTTGAGAACGTGTTGTTGGAGACTCTCACAAATATCCATTTGAAGAAATTGAATTGGTAACTTTTCTGTCTTTTAACTTCTCTAGGCCCTTCAATCTTTCCTACTTCTTTGAGAGAAGGGAAGCATTCCTCAACTTTGGCAGCTTTCAGAGGTGTGGACTAATTCCCAGAATTCCACAAATCTCAGCTGAAGGCTATAGAAGAATTCTGGGAATGGAAGTGCACCTATCTGAAAGATGCCAAGGTTGAGGAACATTGGGGTAGAGGCATACATTGGCAAGGGAACTAGGTTAGTTATCTTGGTCCAAGAATAGCTAGATTAATTCTGCCGAGTTATATCGATACTAACCATTGTCCCTGGATTGATTAAAACATTTTTTTTCTCTCTTTCCTCTACTGAGAGATACCAGAGGTTGAACCGGGGATCTCTTTGTACAAAAGAGATGCTATGAGGCAGAAATACAAATTTACAAACTGTCCTTGGAGTGGCTGACTAGATGCGGTATCTATTACAGAACAGGATGAATTTGGGTTGCTGCAGGGAGGAAAAAGAAAAGCCTCTATTTTTTCTTAGGGTATAATTATTGTGTATTTTGCGGCTTCCTGTAATTTGACAGAACACACAGCAGTGTGTTACCTTTAAAAAGAAAAAAGTTTCAAGAATCATGTGAGAGTGGAAGAAGGCAGATCTGGGAGTGACATAACATATCCAGTTTTGGCACTCCTCCAGTTCCCATAGCCTTTAGCTGAGATTTGTGGAAACGTCTTATTAAATGTTGCTGAAACTGAGTAATTCTCAGCCCTCACTGCAATTCTCTCCTTGGGATTTTGCTAGTAAAATTGAGAACTATTTTAGCTTCATAGAAATGAAATGTTCTTGGTCTTGTAAAGTTCAGCCTGTTTCCCAAGAGTTTATAAAAGTTTCTTTTTTATGATTTTGGTGATCAAGCTCAGTCTGAAAGGAAGACCGTTATTGGTTTGGAATTATTTAGTAATAACCAGTAATCACATTATTTGGCTTCTTTGCTTCTTCTGTCAGCAGAAAGAACTTAGAATACAATACAGAGACAGACTAAAGAACACTATGCACTTAAGAGTTTCATGTTGGAAAAAACACTGCTTCTTTAGAAATATTTCACTCAGCTATTTTACAGTTCCTGCTAGTATTTTTAAAAATGACAAAAATCTGTAAACATTCCTCCATATACTCTGGAATCATCATTTTCAGAGCATAGATTAATCACGTAAGTGGTTACATAACTCTGAATGCCAACATTGGTGACATCAGATCCACATTGCAATTGAATAATCCAAAATAAAGTGAGCCAAATATTGAATTGCTGAGACATTATGTTCCCCTTATCATGTTCCCCTTATCCCCACGTGGGGAGGCAAATCTCCTGGGGCCACAGCGCTGGATCGGCCCACCCCTGGAGAAGTGCCCAGCCGCCATCCCTGCCTGGAGCTGGGCAGAGCATGAAGAGCTTCACCTGGGGCGCCCAGCACAGCTGACAGGCGGGCCCTCCTTCCCGGCGGCAGAGCTCTCATCAAGGCAGCGAGCGCCTCCCCACCGGACCCTCTGCTCATTCCGCCAGGGCTGCGCCAGAGCCATACGGGCTGGGCAGAGCCAAGAAAGCGAGCCGTGGGTTTGCGCCCGCCTGCCAAGCAAAAGAGCCGGGCCGACCTGAGCTTCGCTTCCTTCCCAAGTCCCTCCAGAGCGAACCTGAAGGGGCCACCGGGAGAAGCCGCCCGAGGCAGTGTTAAGCGCCCACCAGTCCACAGACAGGGAGGCGAGGTGATGGCAGCGCTGCTTCCCTGGCCGGCGGGGAGAGCCCGAAGCTGCCCATCCTTTCCACCCCTTGCCCATCCCATCCCCGTGCATCTCCAAATACGCCGGCAGCTCCAAATGCAGGGGCATCAGGCAGAGGCACTGACTCGGTGGGGCTCAGGTCGGAGGAGGAGGAGTCGCCTTGCCTCCCTGTCCATGGATGGGGGGGTGCTATCACTGCCTCGGGCGGCCTCTTCCCTTTGGGTTCACGCTGTAGGGATTTGGAAAGAAAGCCAAGCTCAGGTCAGCCTGGCTCTTTTGCTTGGCAGGTGGGTGCACACCCGTGGCTTGCTTTCCTGGCTCTGCCCAGCCTGCATGGCTCTGGCTCAGCCCTGGCGGGATGAGCAGAGGGTCCAGTGGGGAGGTGCTCACTGCCTTGGTGAGAGCTCTGCTGCCGGGCAGGAGGGCCCACCTGTCAGCTCCGCTGGGCGCCCCAGGCAAAGCTATTAGCGTTCTGCCCAGTGCCAGGTAGGGATGGCGGCTGGGTGCTTCTTCCGGAGTGGGCTGATCCTGCACTGCAGCCCCGGGAGATTCGCCTCCCCACATGGGGTTGGGCTGCCTTCTCGGGCAGGGGAGGCTTTGTTGTACCGGTAGTAAGGTGAAAATAATTGGCTTTTCCTTTGAAAGCGAAGGGAAGGCGGCAACAGGAGCGCCTGAAGCCAAGTGTCTTAGCTGGGCTCTGGTTACAAGGAGGAGCCCTGGCTGGCTGTGCGTGGCTGCGCCAAATGCCGTGTCGTTGCTCTAAACGGCGCAGCAGCAAGGGAGAAGAGAAAGCAATGGTGGAGGAAGGTCTCACGATACGAAGTGCTCCACCAATGCCAAAGTCAACGCAGGCAGCACCAAACCCGGTATGCAACAAAAGGACTTTCTAATGGCAACCCCCTCCGCCATTTCCCCCCCATTTCACATGTTTAATATAGGCCTTAATTTGGGGGGAGGGGCTTAATTTGATTTCATGCCGATAAAACATGCTGGACCTTCCTATTGGTGGAGGCCATATTGTTGGAGAAACATGGTGTGTGTGTATATATATATAACACTTCCATACAGAAGCCTGATGATGGCAGATGAGATTCTGCTGAAACGTTGCTACAACTTTAACAGAACTACGATATGTGACGTGGGATTAATACCCGAAGGTAAGCTAAACAGCACATATTATATATATATATGACTGCAGTTCAGCTTGCCTTTCGGGATTATTCCCATGTCTTGTAATACGTTTATAAGTTTGCAAGTTTCAGCAGAATCTTCATCTGCTCTATCATCAGGCTTCACGTATTGATACTGAAGCCTTGATGATGGCAGATGAGATTCTGCTTGAATACTTGCTCAACAACGTTAAAAGCATTTACCAATGACGTGCGGATAAACCCGAAGAAGCTGAACTGCATTCATGTAAGCTACTGCGCGAAAACTTAAAAAAACTAATATATATATAATTATAATATAAAATTATATATTTTATATATATATATAATTAATAGAGCAACAGCTTGAATAGAGTGAATATCTAAATAGCACAAATTAAGAATGCCTGAAAGGCCAAGATAATAAAGAGAGGCCTTCAGCAGCTTCCCTGCACAGGCGGACAGGGCCTGGTATGCTCGCTGTTGTGCGCTGGGTAAGTGCTGTGAGGTTAAGCTAACAATAATCTACGGGATGGCCCTCGAATCTAAAAGAAAACGAGGTGTTAATAATTTTTTAGGTTATCAGAAGGGAAAAACCCTTCTCGGGAAGGAAAACTACCTCACACAGCCTAGTTAGCAATAGCGTGGCACGCAGTTTTTTTTTTTTTTGTTAAGGTAAAGGCAAAAACAATGGCCGTTATTTTTGGCACGCACATGCTTCCCAGCAACAAACTCCCGCCGCGTGGAAAAATGCCTCCAATGGCTTCTCCTTGTGGCTAAAAGGAACGGGGTGTGTGTGTGTGTGGAAAGAATTCTTACTGCTTTCCACACCAAGACAGCGTTCTGAGGGACAAAACTCAATGATATGACTCGGATAAGAGCGAAAATGCCCACGCCACTATTGCTGAGATAGAAAAAGGCAATGCGGAATCACAATGGCAGGGGGTAGAATAAGCGGATGGGGGGGCTGGGAGCAATGCCGAAGCCGCCCGCCGCTTTGGGTGTGAAACAGCGCTCTCCGAAAATGCAAATGATCTCCGACAACCCGATGGAGAGGGCTAATGTCAGGAGACCGTAAATTGATTTGGAGGCTAAAAGCCTGAAAGAACGAACTGGACTATATCCAAACGTGCTGAGTAATACTCCTGTTTTGGCCAAGGAAGAATAAAAAGCACTGCCTATCCACATCGAGGCTGAGCCAAATCTGGGGAACGCTGGGAAGGAGTCCCATGGAGGAGGAGGAGCGTTCCAGAAATTAAGCCCAGCCTAGACATGCAGAGACTGAAGCACCTCCCATTACTGGATCCTCTGAACAGCTCATGGGAGAACATCACACTTTTACATATGTTGGATCTTAAAGCAATGCATCTGAGTTTATGTTTTACATTATTTCCCAGTGGACAAGACAAACTCCAATTAAATATGTACAGTAACACAAGAATTGAAGATTGCTGATAAGTAAAAACTTATAGAATAAAACTGAGAACTGGTTACAAAACTATTATCAGTCTTATCAGCAAAGGAGCATCATTTGGCAAGAGCTATGGTATTTAGCAGGTTTGACCAGTTCTGGAGAACCAGTAGCAGAAATTTTAAGTAGTTTGGAAAACCAGCAAATACCACCTCTGACTGGAGATTTTACAGTATCCTTCCCCTGCCACACCCACCAAGCCCACAGAACCAGTAGTAAAAAAATTTGAATCCAACCACTGCTATGGAGATTGGCCCTAGCCCTTCTGGCATCTTAAAATACACTGAAAACATGGTTTTGTCAACAGGAGTGGAGAACAGGGAATTAGTACAGAGTTAGTACAGTAGTTGGTCGATGTTACTACCGTGAATTTTATGATCATTTTATGATGTTTTTTTAAAAAATATGTGTTCATATTGTTTTTTTAATCAGTGTTTTTATATTTCTTTTAATTGCTTATAAGCCACCCAGAGTGTAATACTATGAGATTTGTGACTATTTAAATCTGAATAATAAATAAATAGAAATTTTATTTACTGTATAGTGAAATCTGAGTTCTTGTGTCTCTTAACTTCCATCTGAGCTGTGCAATGAGGTAGTCAGCATTTTCTTTCAGATGGGAGACCTGGTTTTCACCCAGTTCTTAATACCAGGTTGTTTTCTTCTGATTATCTGACAATTGACTTGCCAGAGTTTGAACTGAAAATTATCACAAAGCTTAGAGAAAGTAAAACACAAACATTGTTTTCTGATTTTTGTATCAGTCTGGGAAATACAAATTGATTTAATTCCATTAAAAACAACCTAAACAAAATATTCTGGTATCTTTAGTGTTTTCTTTCTTCTTTGCTGGTAATGGGCTTGGGTGGTACCGGGCTTTGTGTTTTAACAATTCTTTAAAGACATTAGGTTTTATATAGAACTACTCTGTAATTGTTAAAAATTAAAGATCAAAATAGAAAGCATGTTTTCTGAAGCAACGGCAGCAACAACTACCACAAGAAAAACTTTTGTAAGAAATTTGTAATGCTTAAAAGAATGCTGGCGTTAGATACTCATCCCATTCGAAACAAATGCCTTCATTCTGAGCACAAATTGTAATGGTTTAAAAACATGGGAGGGAAACTAATAAAGGTCAAACTTTGAATGGGGATAAGGCATACTATTTCCAATGACTCTGAATAATAATAATATGTGCCTTAACTCTGTCCTGAGACCTTGGATTCAGAAGAAAGGCTGGCTTCTTTTTGGCCTCTTTTAGCCAGGATAACACCTGATGTAGGCACTGACCTTTCTGGCTGCAGAGAGAATACGATTTTTAGAGCACTGCATGGCTACGCTCTGCAAATACAAAGAACTGAACATATGAAAACTCTGCTTTCTCTCCCAATCTTGCATTATGCCTTGAATGGGAGCACAGATGTCATTGCAATCAATTGTGGGTTGCACTCTTAGCAATTTAGAATTTCTTTGCAAAATGCCTGGACTTAGACTTTCTAGAGATTAAAAAAAAAACACCAATTATTAAGAGAACCATGGAAGCAAACAGGAACTTTTTTCAGAAATGCAATTGCGTGAGATCAGGTCAGAAACGTGGGAGTAGGGTGTCACCATATGTGAGCTGCATTTTTATTCTTGATGGTAGTTTATTGGCCGCATCTGAAAGGCATTCATGGTAAAAGCCTATTGATGCCAAGTGGTGGCAAAGTTGTGCCCTTTGATAATGAGTGTCAGAAGAGCATTATCTCCCATAACCACTCCTTTCTTTATGCCCCCCACCTCCCAGAAGGGCTTCCTGCCCCACAAAGAAGAGCATTGCTGGATTATACATTGACCTTAAGGAAAGAGTGATCTAAGCCCTGGTTACAATTTTCCTATTCAAGGAGTTCTGTTCAGAACTTCTGTAGCTAGTTATTCTTCTCGTCTGTTCATTGTTTTCCAAAATTGACACGGGTGTCAACTTTCATGTTTCTGATGGCTTTATTCATGGTCTGAAGAATAGCTGGCCATTTGCCCTGCTAAGAAGCTGTGAAGGTTGGTTTGATAATAAATTATAAATTAGCTATTTCTTGGGTTTCTCTTAAATGTTTGTTGGATTACTTATGTCATCTGAAAAATCTACTTTATGCATTTCTTGTAATAGATTCCACTCTGTGAAAATCTTGTTTCATTAATATGTCTTTAAAATGTGAGAAGAATCTTGATTTTGCCATAAGAGAGATTCTTGAATTTTGGGGTAGCAGTGAAACAAACCAGGATAGGGCTGCATTCGCTCTTAGATAACCTGTTGAGGGTTTCATGACAAATAGACAAAGAAAATTAGATGGGGACAACTGTGTTCACGCTGAACCCTCTTTTTTCTCTTTTCATTGCAGACTTAAGGAGAAAGCAGAGATCTCTTAACAGAGAAATTGGTCCAATAGACAGATTTATAGACAGATTTTGCGGTTAGGGCAAGAGACTAATGCAAGAACTGCAATTTGTCACACTACATTCCTCTGCATTGATGATTGTATGTCGTATAATTATTCTGCATATAGCAAACATAAAAGTGTGACGAGAAGTTCATGTGAGAAGAACAAATACAATTAACCTACCATGATTCTGCCAGAAAATAAGTTGAATGTAAATTCAAGATGCTGATTTTAACCCTTAAAACCCTTCATGGCATGGGACCAATTCTTGGCTCAGTTATGATCATAAGTTGAAGACTATCTTATATTTGCCTAGATATCTAATCATAAGGTTTAAATCTTTGGGATTTGAGCCAAGAGATTTTCAGTTGTTGTTTCTTCTCCTCATCTTTGAAGCTCTTTGCTCTCTGACTCTTGTTTACCAAATGGTGATTTCTGATGTGAAGATTGGAGGTGTTTGGTTCACTACATCAATGTAACAGCAGATAACTTGTACAGCTGTATGGTTAATCATTTAGCTATAGAGTCGGCATTCTTTCTTTCTTGCTCTCTCTGAAAATCAGTGCTGGATTTGGAGTAAGATAAGAGTAGCCTTTTGAGAATTGAAGACCAAAGAAGAAATGCTTGTCTACTCATCAAGCATAGATTGATAGGGACATACACATTCTATGTTGCAAGTTGACCCCTGAACAATTAAATGTTCACACTGAGAACTATAAAGTGGGTTGGAAAGTTTTTCACAGTTTCTCCCTAGTGGATTTTCTGCCCTGGTACTTAATTTTAGATTAACTTTATTAGGGAGGGAGAATATTGTAAATAACGAAAGTCCAATATAACATAACAAAGAAAAATAATGAAAATAACACAGGTGGATTTATATGTTATAAAGAGAAAGCACTCAATCATTTCCAAGCTTGGAGGGATAGGTGAGTTCTTATCAGAGTATAGGTGTTTTAAATAAATCTATATGTGCAGGGCAATCTGTTAATAGCAATAGCACTTAGACTTATATACTGCTCTGTTAGGAATTGATAGTCACCTAACAGTTGGGTTGGAAATATATAAACCATGATAGACATTTAATACTGTCTCTTGAAGGGAATGCTAANTATATAAACCATGATAGACATTTAATACTGTCTCTTGAAGGGAATGCTAAAATTGTAATTGGGTGTGGTTCCTCAAATGGCCATAAGATGGAGCCGGAAACCTGGGTTATTAGTCCTGTTGTTGATAGTTGCTAGTTGGTCGATGTTCTGATGTTCACTGCTTTTGGTTCCTGAATTTTTTCCCTGTTGACTGTTGCTGATCATAGTTCTTCTTGAATTTGATGTAAGTCTGTTACTGAACTGTTTATGATACTGGACTTTGATATTTGGATTATCCCTGGACTGAAAAACTGATTGCTTTAACCGTGTATGACTTGGACTGCTTGTTGGACTTTACTTAACCATTTACTGGAAGTAAAAACCTACATTTTACTGTACAGTGTATCTGTGTGCTGGTTGTGTGTTATTCCTCACCACTCTCACTTCGTCTCCCTGTGTGCACTCATTCTCCTAACGGGGAATTAACTCAACATGCTCTAAAGCTTTACAGCACTCTAAGTGATTTACAGGGTCAGCATATTGCTCCCAACAATTTAGGTCCTCATTTTACGAACTTTAAGAAGGATGGAAGGTTGAGTTAACCTTGAGCCGATCAGAATTGAACTGCTGACAGTCGATAGAATTAGCTTGCAATATTGCATTTTAACCACTGTATCACCATGGCTCTTAATAGCAGTGATGTAATAAGAAAGAGACAAGTGTCCATATAAAATGAATAATGAAGGAGCACATAAGATGCTGATTTGATGGTATTGGGAACAATTTTTTTTTAAAAAAAATCCTTTTCAGGACTTGGTTAAGAAGAGCATTAAAATGGGCCAAGGTTAATGCCTTTCTGAATTTAAAAACTGTAATATGATTTAGCTGTTGGGCTGGTTTTAATTTTAAAAGGCTCTTTAGAAATATGTTCTGGGAAGGCTGCTTTCATTTTTCTGCAGACTTTGTCTATTTTTTGTTCATTACTAATAACAAAAAGATGTCATTTGCAAGGTGGGCAATTGCAAAGTTGCCTTAATGTTTTTCAGGGGGTTATCCTTTGCAAATAGGAGAGATAAATATAAAAGTTACTGAGCCATAGAAGAGGAGGCAGAGGGAATAAAAATGGGAAACACAACTTTATAACAATCCATTAATCATAATGATATGCTGTATATATTTTAATAAATCATTTTAATGTTGCCCCTTGAATATACTTTTAAGAGCATTCCTTTGGCAATTATGCTGGGGTCCTTCCACTGACATCATTGAATCCCTGCTGTATGATCCAGGTCCTTGGTGGCTGACTTAAATAAGGAGTTCCTCTTCTTGATATATTTCTTTGAAATGTAGAAGCCAGTAGTGGTATTCTACCAGTTCAGCTCAGTTCTGCCGAGACGGTAGTGCCGATGAGCATTGGAGATCAAACCTATTCTCTCTGCCACTCTGCTGTTGGGCCCACTCTCCCGCATGAGCTCCATACTCACCTTTCTTCCCTGCTTTTGAAGAGCAGTTGCTTTGCGTGGCACAGCAGAGTGTCGCGCGGCAGCTGCTGAAGGGACAGAGTGCAGGTTGCAGAAGGTAAGTTGGAACACCGCTGCACCTGTGCAAAGTGGATGTTTGGTACACACACACAAAGCATGTGCATGTGTGCAAAGCGTGCCCACCAAGCCACGCCCACCGAACCAATGGTAACAATCTTTGAATCCCACCACTGGTACACGCTCATGACTTTACATGAGGATGAGGACTAATAACTTATTAAATAGCTTGAGAACTATTTTTATTTCTTTATTGTGTATTCCATGTATTTGTAAGCCACCTTGTCAAACGCATAAAACTACACAGTAAAACCACAACAATAAATAACACAAAAATCAAATCCTACTACTGCCATTCCTCATCATCACAAGAACGATCCCCAGTTATGTAGTCTCTTCTGCTTATGTGGCATCTTCTGCTCCAAAAAGCCAGCCTGATAGTATTGCAAGGAGTCATTCCAAGCCTACAGGACATACTCTCTCAGAGGGGCAGGGTTATGGCTGAGGAGCTCTGCAACCAGAGCTATACCCAGTTAACCTCCTGGGGAGGTATCCTGAACTGCCAACCTGCCTGCAATGTGCAGGCAATGAGCAGATTCCCCTTGGTCCCAAAGGTAGTGAGGACCAAAGCCATAAGGGGCTTTGTAAGTAATGAACAGCATCTTGAATTGGATCCAGAAGACAACTGATGGCCAGTGAAGCTTCTGCGATCAGTTACTGTGTTACACAATATTTGTTACTCTGCTGAAACAGGAACAAGACAGCAGTAGGTGAACTGCTGCATTCTGTGCCGGTATAGCGCTTGACTTGTCTTAAGGCAATCCCATGTAAAACAAATTGCTATAGTCCAAATATAAGATGAAAAAGGCATGATACACTATTGCCAGAAAATGTACTCAGAAATCAATATATGACTAGAAAGCATGCAGAGTCTCCGGCCCTCCATCTGCCAATCTAGCAGGAATTTTAAATCCAAGAAAAACTCCAATTGGATTCCTGTTTCTTTGGGGAAGAGGTATTCTCTCTTTCTAAAGCTAAAGATGGAACTGCTCTGGAACCAAGGAAATTTTGACAAAAAAACCCCGGGATTCATATTAAGCTTGTTCCATCTCATCTGTCTCCCACGGGCAGCACATCAAGACTTCCATCACATCTCCTGATCAACCTCGGTAGAAATGTCTAACCAGGTATCATTACCTTGTTGACGATAAATCACCCCAACCTGATTGTCTCGCCCAGTGATTTTAAATAACTATTGAAACAATTAGGAGAGAGGCCCTTTCCCAAACATGCCAGTTGAATCTCTTACTCTGGAAAGAGCAAAACTGCTCTAATTTTACACTCTGTGTAGAAGCATCATTCCTCCGTTGATAGGTAATAGTTGAATGCTGCTGAGAGAATAGGCAAGACAAGGATCCCATTGGATCATAAGAGTAACCAGTATCATTTCTGATCTGACATCAGGTCTGGGCCTGATTGGGAGACATCCAGTTCATTCATTTCATTCAGGGATGCCTGTCACCTTTTCTATAACTTTTCCCCAGTAAAGAAAGGTTAGGGCAGTGGTTGCCTAAAATAATTGGGTTTGAGAAAGGGTCTCTTGAAGAAAGGTGTACCATCTCTCTTCCAGGGCCAGAAAGAGTACTTCTTCTTTCAAAGAAGCCACTCACCAGTTCCTAAACTCAGTCCCCTCCCTAGCAGTTCAAACCAGGGAAGAGAGCCAAGGATCCATCTCATGCTGGTGGAGCTCATTCCATAGAGAATCCTGTCTCAGATAACCTCTCAAGACATCACACTTATTGTCTCATTGGATTCTGTCCAGCAGATCTCGAATTCACAACAGATATGAACAAATCTGTCTACAAGTGCCTAGCAAAATGATCACAGAAGCCCAGGGGAAGTTTTTCTGACTCACCATTTCTCAAAAGGGAGTGAGCTATGTTACCATCCTATCCTCCTTCCAAACAAGTTCCAGCTGCTCCAAAGTAAAGGGTAGATTAATTGTGCTCCCTCCCATTGTACGCTGGGTCTGTGATGACTTGACGCAAGCTTATGGTTGTCATGGAGGCCATGAAAACACAAGTAAATCTCATTCCCATGGCTTGGAGGTTCCTCAACACCTAATGCCAGGGGGAATCCTCTAGCAGATCAGTGATGAGGTCTAGCAGTTTGGGTAGGGAAAGTGTTAGGCATCAGGGCAAGTGGTACAATCAGCAGTACTTCTTGGCTGCCTGGTATCTAACTTCATATCTAGATGACAACTAGGACCCCTGGGAAGAGACTGAGGGGCCAGAACAGGGGCAAATCTCCAATTTCTCTTCCCCATAAAAGCTTCCCCGTGTACCCACCATCGTTTCCTATGCCCTTTGCAACTCTGGTATACTCTGCTCTCCACCTGCTGTTCCTAGACTCAAGCTCCCAAAAGCATACTTAACTGTTGTATCGTCTTTCCCATTTTGCGGTTTACTGCTTAGCTACTTCTACTGGATAAACCACATTCTTAACCCCAATTTTCTGACACTGTAACTTCTTCAGACTTGCTCTCATCAGATCTTTGCTATCTGGAGAACCTCACCTTAGAGGTTCTTATTCTTGGGAAGGGAAGTCCCTCCAACCATCCAATTTCCTCAATTACTGCCCCAAGAACTACCATCCCAGGAAGCACAGTCCTCTCCCTCTCCCCAGGTTCTCACTTGGGGTGAAGGAGTCCAGAGATTGCCTCCAAAAATCACAGCGGGGAACTCATGTGTTGGCATATCCTGAGTATTTCTCTGGCACTATGTCAGAATCTTCCATCTGTCATGCTCCAGCACTAACCTAACTATCCTGATGCCTGCCATTATGAAATACTTATTCACACCTTGCTTCTTTTGTGATATACAAATCACAATTTCCCCTCTACCACCATCATTTCCTAGAACCACAATAGTCAATCCACTGCCTTTCTCAATGTTGTTCCCAATGTTCTTTTTCAATCTTAGCCAGCCAGACTAATTTCCAACGTTCTCTTTCCCTTTTCTTCTTATTTCCTTTAATCATCAAAATCAAGTTTCCCTGAGATGCCCTCTTTTGACTGGTGGCTTAGCATCGTTCTCATCATTCCACCTTCCAGCCCCATACACTGCATCAAAACGATGCAGGTAGTCGTTGACTTAATAACTGCAATTGAGCCTAAAATTTATGTTGCTAAATGACAAATTAGTTAAGTGAGTTTTGCCCCATTTTACGACTTTTCTTGCCACATTTGTAAAGTCAATCACTGCATAAGTGCAAAATGGTGCAAAATGCAGCGGCCCGCATGGTTTTGTGCAGACCCCAGTGTGCACATGTGTCACCTTTCCTGCAGGAGCTGCATTGGTTGCTGATTTGCTTCCAGGTGCAATTCAGGGTGCTGGTTGTCACCTTTAAAGCCCTTCATGNGCATTGGTTGCTGATTTGCTTCCAGGTGCAATTCAGGGTGCTGGTTGTCACCTTTAAAGCCCTTCATGGCTTGGGTCCGGGTTATCTAAGGAAACATCTTTTGCCAGTCACATCCACCCAATCCATTCGAGCGAGGAGGCAGGGAATGTTGTAGGTCCCACCTCTGAGGGAGATACACCTGATGGGACCCAGAAGAAGGGCCTTCTCCATGGTGGCTCTGTCTCTCTGGAACATCATTCCTCCAGAGATTAGAATGACCCCCCTCACCAATACTCTTCTGAAAGGCACTGATTTTGCCAGTGGGCCTTGGGAATTCAGAGAGGGATGGAGCCCATCAGGTGGCTAGTGTGATCTGCTGTCATTGAGGAGGGGTGGGTGGGAGTTGGTTTTCAATTTATTGGTTTTTTTGTGTGTTTTTTGTTTTTCCAAATTTTGTTCTATTGCACTTTACCAATTTATTTGATTCTTTTTGTTAGTTTTTATTGTTTTTATTTTTATTTTGTTTTAAATATGGTTTTACTTTGTGTAAGCCGCCTCGAGTTGCCATGGGCGGAATAGGCGGCAATATAAATTAAATAAATAAATAAGTATCATGGTCGTTAAGTGAACCTGGTTTCCCTGTTGACTTTGCTTGTCAGAAGTTCACAAAAGGGGATCACATGACTGCAGGCCACTGCAAACATCATAAGCATGAGACAGTTGTCAAGCACCTGAAGGTAAATCACATGACCATGGAGATGCTGCAATAGTTGTGTGAAAAACGGTCACAAGTCATTTTTTTTTTAGTACCATTGTAACTTTGAATGGTCCCTAAACACATGATTGTAAATAGAGGACTACCTGTATTTATTTTCCTGTGTGAGTGTTCTTAAAACATTTACTTACCAATCTTCATTCAAATATGATTTTAGGGCAGCAAAAAATCAATTTTCTAGATTTGATTCTGATTCAGTTAGGAGAATAAATGCGGCCTTCCTGTTTTGAAAAGGAGTTTACTTTTCTGAAGGAAAAAAAAGCATATTCAGCCTCATATACCTCACATGTTTTTACTTTTGGAAACCCATCGATGAACTTCCAGTAAATCTGTGGTTAGGCTTGGTATGCATTGTGAAGAACGTATTATTTTGTTCTACAGTCAACAGCAAAATGTTCTTCTACTACATATGGACAGAATGATGGCTTTAATTTGTGTGTATGTGTGTGTGTAGAAGGGAGGAGAAGAAGAACTGAGAACCACGGTGAACGTATCAGGGAGAAAGCTTGTCTTTTCTTGCCTTGAAAGTGTTCCATATGTTTGTGTGTGTGTGTGTGTAAGTGTGTTGGGGAATGTGTTGAAATGTCAAGCGTGCATGTCACCATACTTGCATTTAGCATTCTGTTTGAAATCTCTGGATTTCTCTGAGTCTTCCTTTTGCCTCAGCGTAGGTAAGTTTCAGCCATTTAGCACTTAGCATTCATCGATTTATTGAAGGCAATAAAATAAAAACTTTATTGAAGTTTGTTAAAATAAAATAAAATAAAGGTGGTCCTCAACTTATGACCACACTTGAGCCCAAAATTCATGTTGTTAAGTGAGAAATTGTTAAATGAGTTTTGCCCCATGTTATGATTTTTCTTGCCACAGTGGTTAAGTGAATCCCTGTGGTTGTTAAATGAGTAACACAGTTGTTAAGTGAATCTGGTTTCCCCGTAGACTTTGCTTCTCAGAAGGTTGCAAAAGGTTATCACATGATCCCGGGACACTGCAGCCGTCATAAATGTCAGTCACTTGTCTAGTATCTGTCATAAGTGTGAAAAGTGGTCTTAAGCCACTTTTTTCAGTGCCGTTGTAATTGTGAATGGTCACTAAATGAACTACTGTAAGTTGAGGATTACCTGTACAGTACAAGAGAATGCCAATAGATATTATCGAGAAAGAAACTAAAGTCACTGACAACAAAAACATCCAAACACAACCCAGAATGAAGATTTTAAAGGTTGTCTTTTTTTAAAGACCTCTGAGACTACGACAGGGATGTTCTGTTGTCATTTGATGGGGCAAGTCAAAACAAGGGGAATTATTTGGCTCAGTTAAAAGAAGAAAATCACATAATGTATTTGTTTTTTTGCATCGGGGAGACAGATTTACCCCTATCCTAACAAAATTGCTCTTTCTGATGCTTGCATTTATTACTTGATTGATTTGGTTAAATTTATAAGGCCGCTATCCTATTCTGTTGGAATATTTTGGATTGGAGATAAGGATCTTTATGACATGCTTGTAGGAGAAGAGCAGGTAGAACATAGAATGGAATTCTTTATTGGCCAAGTGTGATTGGACATACAAGGAATTTGTCTTGGTACAAATGCTCTCAGTGTACATAAAAGAAAAGATACAGTACATTCATCGAGAGTCAAGAATCATTAGGTACAACACTTAATGATAGTCATAGGGTACAATAAGCAATCAAATCACACTAGGAAACAGTTGATATAAATCATAAGGATACAAGTGACAAAGTTACAGTCATGTAGTCACAAGTGGGAAGGGATGGCTGCATGGAGGCAGAGTTAAGAGAGGAATCAGCCTGGAGTCGTTATGTTGCCACAAGTAATCGAAGTCCAATTCATCTTGAATTCCATGAACTCTAACCTAGCATTAATTTAGTGCTGACTATTAGTTAGATTCTTGTGTATAAGCATGAGTAATAAATCAACTTAACTGAAACTTAATGTGTGCTTCTGGTGCTTCTCAACTGACAATGTCCTACAAAATGGGAATATAAAATATATACAAAATATGAAAGGAGCATCAAGAAAATTGGTGGATTCAGATATCTGCTGAACCTTACAGCAGTGGTCCCCCACCTTTTTGGAACCAGGGATTGGTTTTGTGGAACACAATTTTTCCATAGGCTGAAGGGGAGGGGGGGGGAGGATTGTGCAAACTAGATCCTTCTCATGTGCGGTTTACAGCAGGATTCACGCTCCTATGAGCACTGGTCAGTGGCTGCAAATAGACATGAAGCTTCGTTCACTCACTTACCTTTCACCTCGCCCTGTGTGACCTGGTTCTTAATAGGCTACAGGCCAGTACTGGCCCGTGGGCTAGAGACTAGGGACCCCTGTCATATAGGATTTTGGAAGTACTCTGATATTTAATAGGCAATGTTTTAATTCACCATCTTTCAAAACCAGTACAGGTAAAATCTCACACACAAAAATAAGATCATTGAGTACTGCTTCTGGGCATGGAAGTCAAGTTCATCTCAGCAGGCCACAAAGTGAGGGAAGCCACCCTATTTACAACACAGATGCTTTAAAATATTGTAATTTACTTTAATTTATATAAGCTACTCAAAAGAATAAAATAATAATTATAGTGCTCCGGTTGAATTTTTGAACCAATAAAGGTCACTTATAATTTAGACATCTAAGTATAAATATTAAATGCAGCATAGTAACATGTTATTAAAAGGAAAGCAATTCTATAATCATCCTCCTTACCAGTTCCTGATCAGTTTCCTTACCTTCTCATTAGTGGTATTACATTGAATCAGGAACACAGAAGTGTAGTAGGTTTTGACTTACAGCAGGGTTGTCCAAACTTGTTAATTTTAAAATCAAAAGTTGGCTGAGGAATTCTGGGAGTTGAAGTCCCCAAGTCTTAAAATTGTCAAGTTTGGACACCCCTGACTTATACCTTGAAGCTAGAGAAAACTAAGTTTTTGACAAAACAATCTCTTGCTCTCTCTGATGTTTTATAAAATAAGATTTTTTTCAAAAATATGTTGGCTAACTTTGTTTTTGTGGAAAGGTAACGGAAAATAATGTCTGCTTAAGCAATGTTCTAAAATTGGCTTTTGAACACTTTTGCAGGTCATTAAAAGGCTGGCAAACTTTCAAAGAATCCCCATTAATCCTTTTCTAAGATCAGCGCTGATACAAAGCTGGACTGAAAGGAGATAATTGCAGAACTTGGGGTGTGGCAAAAATGACTTCCTATTGTATCCTTCCAACATTTGCTTTGATGATTGGATGTTTAGCATTTCCAGGTAAGCAAAATTAATTTTATTTGGACTTTAGTGTACCTTATGTAATGAGCACTTAGTTTGAAAAATGGCTTTTTATAGAATTACTGTGAAATATTTTGTTAATCGTTTGTTACACTGGCTAAAGGCACATAATTATACATATGATTTGAAATAACAGAATAACAGAGTTGGAAGGAACCTTGGAGGTCATCTAGTCTGACTGCTAGCTAAGTCAAGTAACCCAATACCATTTCAGACAAACTGTTGTCCAATCTCTTCTTAAAAACTTCCACTGTTGGAGCAACCACAACTTCTGGAGACAAGTCTACCCACTGCTTAATTGTTCTAACTGTCAGGAAATTTCTCCTTATATCCAGCAATTACTGAATAACAGGAAGTAACATTAAGAAACTTATATTAGTATACAACCAAATGCACAGTCTGATGCCCAAGAGTGCCTGATTATGATTCTCAGGATCCTAACATTTCATTTTAATACAACAAAAGGGAAAAGTTACTAAATCTACATTAAGGCTGATTTATTTTTGCCCCCGTCCTACCTTTCAAGAGTATGTCACTGCATGCCATTCAAGGAGTAAGAATGGCTTGATCTGGAAAAAAAAGTGCTTGAATTACTTCTCTGTATTGAAAAAAATGAAGTTTGTCTACCTATTGATTGGATTTTTTGGTGTGAGCTTTTTTATACTGAATTCTCTTCAGCAAATGTTTGTTGAGGTTTTGTTATGTAAGACATGGCAGAGAATGCTCTTTGTAGACAGTTTTGGCTGTGGAGTTCCCCAATTTAGCAGTCCTTGTCTCCGTAGAGCAAAATTATGAAAATCACGCCTCTTGGATAAAGCCCTTCAAAAGATCCCTCTGTTGTTATGGAAAATAAGAATACAGCTCCAGTGCGGATGAGGAAAATAAAGCAAAATATTTTAGTTTGTTTACAAACCTGTCTCTCTTTAAAAATAATCTGTGTGTCTGTTCAAAAATAAATGGAAGGACAAAGCCAAACACAGATATTCTTGGCTGTTTGTTCTCTGTCATATTTCTGTGGATCACAAATTAAGCAGTTTCTGTCCTGAATTGCTAGACAGGGCAGATCTCCTGTGAAAGGGTGCTTTGCTGCGTGTTGGCACAAGGGTACAATCCGTTCTCAAAACGTTGAGGCAGTTGTGTCAAAGGCTTTCTCAGTTCATCGCACAACTCCTTCACTCTGCCAGCGGTTGCAGTAGAAGTGTTTGTGCAGACTCAGACATAAACTGAGACCTACACACTGATCACCTGGGAAAGCAGCTGCACCAGGCCGTCCAGAAAGCAGGCTCACCGCAGCATTTCAGGGAGAAATTCTTCACAAAGAATTCATTTAACTGCTCGGAGCAACTTTACGCAAAGGCCCAGTTAGATATTTTATATATTTCAGTCTATCTAGCTTTTTGATAAAAGGAATCAAGGTAGTAGAAAATCCTACAGCTATGTCTCTATTCAACTCTATTCTACCTTTAGGGCAATCCTGAGCAACATAGAAAAAAAAATTACTGTGGGTCTCTCTATTGTCAGAACCATTCACCAATCGTAGCAAAGCTTTGATTTGGAGTGATTTCCCATCAGATGGCAACTCTGCATGGCATATTAGTAGAGGAGAGAAAGAGTGAAGGTGGGAGGAGAGAGAGAGACCCATTTCCCACACCAGGTGCAACAAAACCTGGGTAGGCGTGGCTAGGGAGGGTCATGTGACTGGGTGGAAGTGGCATTGAGTGGACATGTGGGCAGAGAACCCCTTGCTAAACAATTTGAAGCCCACCTCTGTATATAGGGGGATAGTTTTTCAGGGAGCAGGGGCTTCAACAGAAAACGTATGCTTCCAAGATTCGAATAGATGACATTAAGGAAACCTGGCACACTGTCTGAACTTATAAAATAGGCAGGAACCATCTCAGATAGGCAATCCCTATGCCAAAGATTACAGTCCCTGAACTAAGTTGGCCTTATGCAAAGAGCTTTGTCTTCACCTTGAATTGTGTCTGGGAACTGACTGGCAACCAATGCAGTTCATGGAGCAGTGATGTCATACGATCATACCATGACATTTCCAGTAGAGCCCATACTGCTGAATTCCAGACTAGCTGCAGTTTCCAAGTGGCCTTCAAGGGCAGCCCCATGTAGAGTCCATCTGTTGAGGTCATCAGAGCACGAATCCTGAGCCTCAGTGCTGAGAGAAAATGAAACAGGCACATAATTCAGACACAAAGACGTTTGCGTTTAGTGTTGTCCAAAGCTACAATAATATATATTTGGATCAGATCCCTACCACCTGCAGTAAACTTCATGCAGACATCTTAATTGATGGCATTCTAAAAAATATATTAATGTCAACCAGTATAAAGATGCTTAGATTGTTCTGTTCTGGCTCAAACATATCGAGGGCAGGAATGGTCATCAGAGAAATGATCCAGGGCAGATGATGTAGTAGAGGAGAACGGATAGTAGATGCATGACTTGCTCTAAATCTGGGATGTCCTCATTATGGAAATAGTGACCATCTGGCTTGGGAGGAATAGAGAACATTACAATCTGACCTCTTTCTACATCAGATACATGGAAAATGATACTCTTTGAAGAATGAGTTTTAAACCTTCTGGGACTTTCTCCAGCGCTAAACTTGACTGAACGCATATGGCCAGTACGAACTCTATTTGGTTACCCTGCATGATGCCTTGATGTTGTAATGATTTTATTTTGCAACAAACCCTTATATAAATAAGATACATATGCTTACAGTAGGCGTGATATACAATGCAATGTAAAGGAAGATGTTTACATTACAATGCAGTGTAAAGCCTGTGAACACGTTTAATGCTCCAAGAAGGGTTCAGATTGCTTCTTATGCATTCTCTCACTTTACTTTCAAATAGCCCTGAACTGGAAAACAGAATTATTATTCTAGAATACTTTACTATTTTATTTTTATTTTATTTGGTTTGTCAATTGCTTACAAGATAATAGGTATAAGTTAAAACATAGTTATGAATACATGGATAAAATAGTTGGAACCAAGGCTGGGAGATAAGATCCATAATCCTTTATTGCAATACTATCAAATAGTTTCTTAATTTTATCCAAACAGAATGCACTCTGGTGGGAGTAAATAAACATAGCACATGTCACAAATCAAAACAGTGGCATGTAAAAAAAAAAATACTGGCGCTTGGAGAAACAAATTCTTGGAGGCAAGAATTTGTAAACCTGTCGTGGCTGAGAGTTGCAGCACAATTGCACTATAGATGGTTGTCCAAAAAATTGTTTTAGTCTTGTTTGTTTTTATCCCTGCTATCTACTGAAGTAGCTAGCTTAAGAATGAAAAGTATGAAATAACTCATGAATACTATTTCTTTACAATAATAATGCTTAAGCCAAATCCCAAATCAAGAGAAACTGAAAGAAACTAAGATATGTGTTGCGTAGAAGAACACTTTGCCTTGTCTGCATAAGTAATCCATATTATTAAGAACTAAGGCTTCAACTTTCAGAAATGGAGAGCAGGTTATCCTTCTCCTCAAATTTAATGTTCCCGTTTCTTTTATGGAATACATAAATTCTCATTTTGTATAAAAAATAATGCTCTAGTGCTTCAAATCTGTTTGATGATTGGCATTTTCTGCTGTGGACCTAGGGTGAAGAATTTTGTGTCTAAAGAAGGGGTAGACTTTGCTGCATTTTTTTTCTTCAAAGAAGAATGTCGTTATACATAACAAATAAAATATGCAGAATTATCACATCAGAACAAAATATATTTTTTATGATTAGGGGCCTCACTTCCTAAAATTAGTTTTTGGAGGCTTTTGAAAATGCAAGAGATGTGCTGCAGATTGTGTCAAATTGCTAAGGACAATGGGGTTTGCTCATTGTTTAGGTACAGTAGCTTGCGCTGCAAGTGTTGATGAGAGTGTGGTGGCCTCCTTGATAGTTCCTTGATAAGGGTATTGTTTTCTACTTGATTGTTTGTCTGGTGTTAATTCCTGCTTATCTGTGTGTGCATTTGGCTGCAGGAGAGCATTGCTCTGATCTTCTTGTTTCCTTCTTGGGTTTTTTAAAAAAATCTCTTTTGAATGGTTTGTAAATGTGTTTTTTACATATGATAAAACCAGGTATTGGTTTTAAAACCAGCCTGGTATTCAGGAAAACCAACCATCAATAGCAATAGGACTTATATACCACTTCAAAGTGTTTTATAGCCCTCTCCAAGCAGTTTACAGATTCAGCATATTTCCCCCAACAATCCTGGGTCCTCAGTTTACCATCCTCGGAAGGATGGAAGGCTGAGTCAACCTTGAGCCAGTAAGAATTGAACTGCCGAATTGCTGGCAGTCGGCAGCCAGCAGAATTAGCCCGCAGTACTGCATTCTCACTGCTGTGCCACCATGGCGCTAGACACATTGGACTCATGGTCTTCTAGTTTCTATCCTAATGCCTTAACTGATTCTCAGTAGGAATTATAATTAAACAATATTTGAAGATCGAACATTTGATAAGGCAAGATTTTCTGTGGCAGAAAAAAATGCCTTCGAATAAATCAAACTAGTAGTAGCCACATAGTGTATGTTTTATTGTTGAAAAAATGTCATAAATATGTGCACTGAAAGTTTTAAAAATTAATATCTGTAAAAGAAAACTCACCCAAAAGCTTATTTTAGAAGAAAAAGCATCTGGCATCTGTGCACTTCATGCCTTTTATCTATATAATCAAAACCTTGAGTAGCATTAGACAACAGTGTTGGCACATGCAAATATATTCCAGTGGAAAAGTTTATTGTTTGCAAGAACTGTGGGAGTTCAATAGCATTTTTTAATGAGCACATCAGGACAGCAATTGTTTTTCCGACAGCAGATGCTTCATTTCGAAGCAAAACACTGGGGGTTTTATTTTTTTACACTATTTCATGTGTAACTTAAACAGCTGGATTGTCTGCAGCAGGAATGGATAGGTATGCATATTCCCTACACACAAGCCAGTATTTAACAAGCTGTCATTTATTTAGGTATGTACAATCATCACACCAGTCCTTTAAGCATTCATGCCCCCATGCTGTTTGTTGATCACTTTCTAAGTGGAATATTCCATTTGTGTTACAATATTCTGTCAGCAGTTCACGGCTGTGAAAAAGTATTTGTACCAACAGTAGGAAAAAAGCTATTATCTCTGATTTCTGACTACATTCTAGAAATGTCAGCTGTGGGGATTGCACACACTCCATCCAGGCCACCCAATCCTTTGATAAACAGTGTGCCGTTGTTTATTCATTTTTACTCTACAGGGCAATCCTCGATTTGCAACATTGATTTAGTACAGCTAGTCTTCGACTTAGGAGGACCACAGTTGAGCCCAAAATCTATGTTGCTCAGCGAGAAATTTGTGAGTTTTGCCCCATTTTACGATTTTCCTTGCCACATTTGTTAAGCAAATCACTGCAATTGGTAAATTAGTCACACGGTTGTTAAGAAAATCTGGCTTCCCCACTGACTTTGCTTGTCAGAAGGTTGCAAAAGGGGATCACATGACCCTGGGACATTGCAACCGTCATAAATATGAGTCAGTTGCCAAACATCTGAATGTAAATGTGACCACGTGGGTGCTGCAACAGTCTTAATTGTGAAAAATAGTCACAAGTCACCTTTTTCAGCTGTTGTAACTTTGAATGGTTACTAAATGAACAGTTGTAAATCGAGGACTACCTGCACTGTCCAATGTTGCAGTGGCACTGAAAAAAGTGACTTAAGACTTGTCCTCACACTTTCAATTGTTATAGCACCCCCATGGTCACATGATCAAAATTCAGGCACCGATATTCCGATGTTAGTATCCCAGAATAATACAATCCTCCCTTGTTACTTTCCCAAACAGCTTCTGACAAGAAAAGTTGAAGGGGAAGCCATATTTCCTTAAGAACCAGATGATTCACTTAACAACTATGGCAGATTGTAATGGTTAGCCGGCAACAGGTGCGGATGGCTGAACAGAGCAAGGACTCAGATGAGGGGACAGGACTATTAGGGAGTGGACTGCTGCCTTCAGAGATTGTGGGGGCTGGCAGCAGCAATGAGGAGGTTCCCGAGGAGCCTGTTCCCGAGGGTTGCTCGCAGGAAAGAGCAGTTGCAGCAGCAGGAGCGACTCGGGAGTAAGGCTGCAAGGTAATGGCCCCTCCTTCAAGAAGATAAAAGCCAGCTATGAAGTGAACGTTTTTTGCAGGAAGCAAAGACGTTTTGAAACGCCAGCCTCGTGGACATTGCAGGATTTTAAGTTGGTATATGAAGACTCTTGTGTTGTGAAATATTTCTTATCTGTGATTCTTGGCAGTCTCGCACAGTTTTGGTGAGGTTTGTGCTTATCAAAGTTAATTAGTTTGCAGCAGCCTTTTAGCTGGGGATTCATAAGAATCATTAAAAGGTTTCTGTTCCCTTTGGTTCGTGTTTGTGTTATTGGAAAAGGGTTTGGGTCAGAACACAGATAACGCTTACAGATTTGGACACAACTCACACATCTTCTTGCTTAAAAAATGGAAAGTCCCAATTGTCGTAAATCGAGGTCTACCTGTACATGAAAAATAGAAGCAGCTATATTATTTGTGGCAAAAGATTCTGCAATGAAGCTGTCTCGATTTCTTTCAGGTTAATGGCAATTCTCCATTGTCATCAGGATCTGGATTATTCCTTAAATCCAGTTTTCCTAAATCTTGCTCTTTCTAGATGGGCAATGACTGCACTTCTGGAATTCTTTAAATCATGAAAGTATTGCAGAAGCTTTGCTTTAGACCAGTCTCCTAGAGAAAAGTTTGCTTTTCTACCTTCCCTTTTTTCCTTTAATTGCCTCCACAAAGACAATTGACTCATTAAATAGACAAACATTTTTCCATTTCAACATTAGAAAAGGAAGCTCAGAGAGATGTTGGACCTTTTTCAGGGACTGAGTTATCTGGTGGTTTGTTTGTTTTTTTAATTACATACAATTTGTATCAAACTATACTGGGACTTTAGATCAGGGAGGGGGAGAAACATTTAAATATGCTCTGGAGCCAAGTAAATGCAATCTGAGTTGAAGCAGAAAGCTAATCCGGATGAGATTTTGGGGTTTGTAGCAAAGCACTTTTCTCACATCTTATTGTACTACAGATGTTGCCATTTTAATGAGCCTTTTCCGTGTGATCTTTCTCTATCATAATGAGCAATGAGAGAACTCTATGAACCCTGTAATTGCAAATGCCATGTGACTTTCTGTATTTGAATTAATAGATTTGTGCCTCAACAATTGCTCGACAGATAGGAATGCTAAAAATTGCTCTTTGCTGAAGTATGAAAGCGATCTCGCTTCACGCTAATCTTAAGCTTCGCAATAAAGGCACTGAATGGAATTTACTGACTGTGAATAAAGGTCTCTGCTAAGAGTGATCTGAGCAATTATTAGTGGATTTTCTAGGTAGGATATTTTCCCCTTCAATTTAAACCATTTCATTGGAAATCATCTTGTTGGGTACGAACTTAAAGTAGCAAAAAATTGTGAACTGTGTGTGTATGTTTGTTCTTGTTCATTCTTGATATTTTCTATTGTTAACAAGGTGCATGCATTTATTCTTTATTGAATTGGTCACTCCTCAACATCAGTTGTCTTTTGAGTTAATGCCAAAAATAGTTCTTTTCCCTTGATTTAATTTTTGCAGCTGTAATTGTAGTTGTGACTATAAACTGGTTCTCTCTTTTGAAATCTCTCGTTTATAACCATTCGTTCTCAAGGACTTGACCTGAGAAAAACCAGGAGCCAATAAAATAAAATAATTTTGGCAGAACCTTCCAGAGCCATCCATCAGTTTTGACACAGTTAGTAAAATTCAAAATATTTTTATTATATGGCTTGTCAATTACAGTAATTACATTTCTGCTGACAACCTTTGCAATATTGATATATTCCAGAAAGGATTCAGAGGCTTAGGAAGAAATGACTGACATATAATTGAGAAAATGACCAGCACATTACCTGTCAATATTATCTTTAAACAAAACATTAGATCATAAATTATAACAATGTATTCATTTACATATAATTAGCAGAACAATGTTTTCATTATTGGTAAGACTGGCCTGTTTTACTCTGCCATCTTATTTTTTCAGTTCTGTTAGTATGTATCCTTGTCCCATTTTATCCACTGTGACTTACAGGATAGGCAAATAAGTATACAATGGCTTTGCACTGGCTCTCTAAACTTCACAGCTTAATTGGAATCCACAAGTATACCTTCAAATCCTAAATCTAAGCACACCCAGTGCATCCCTATCAGTTTGAATAAGGCAGGCTTATCGCATTAATCCCCCTCTCGGGTTAACCAGAGCTGCTTAGGAGGCCTGTGTGAAAACCATGCAAGTAAATCCAAACAAGAATCTCAGACAAATTTTGGTTTCATGTATATGATTCAAAAGAGAAGAATCCTAATGAAATGATTCAGAGCCCTGTGCCATTTAATTGAAGTTGTTCGGTCTTCTGCATATAAAAAGGCATACAAGAAGATTTTCTGGTTTCTTCATTTGGTTGAAATGTTGCAAACAAACATTACACAAATATTTAGTGCGCCAGGAATAAATTTTGCTCAGTTTATATCGACCGTACATGTGTTTTTAGAGCAAGGAACTGTCTAGAAAGCAGGATCTCTGCATTTAATTCTGTTAAAGGTCCTTCTGATATATAACTTGGAACTTTGTGCTTAATGCAATGGCAGCTTTCTCAACTTGTAAGCACATTTAACATTTTGAATGTGTATCATAGGTACTTCCATAAAATGGCTGCCAGGATGAGAGAGGCTGGCTATAGACCACCTATTTATCATGGCATGACCTTTGAGGATGCTACTTACTATATGTGACATTATGGGATGCTTTCTTCCATTTCTCGATCCTTCTCTCCCCCTAATAGATAAGCACTGGACCACAGCTCCTCTTAAAGCCGAAGGCAGGGATTCCCAATCCCTGGGCCGTGGCTCATACTGGGCCATGAGCTGTTTGGAACTGGGCCGCAGAAGCAGTGTGCACAGATGCACCCACACTTGCACAAGCAGCAGGCAAGCACATATGTGCAGGCTCCATTTGTGCGAGTGGCAGGCCCGTGTGCCGATCATTCACACAAATGGAGCTGTATGTGTGTGTGCTTGCTAGCCTGTTGCATGGAACCATCCTATCCCACCCTCTCCCATTGGTCCAGAAAGCTGGAAAGATTGGGGACCTCTGGACTAAGGACCCCATTGTTCATGGTATCTAAAGAAACAAATGGCGCATGCAAGACATCCAAGGGAATTACTGGGAATAAAGCTGGTGCTAGACATTTGTGCTTGTGCTCTGCAGTGTTCCGATTTCTCATTCAATTTTTAAACTTTTTTTTTTTTAAAAAAGCAAAATGTATGCAGCTGGAGAGACAAGCTGCTGGGTGCCAAAGGAGATGTTTGTAGATGTACATGTCCAGAAGATCCTCATTCAAAGGCACCCAAGACTCAACATAGTATTTGCTGCAGTATCCCTTTTCTAATTTGCAGTTTTTTTGTTTGTGGTAGTGCATTCAAGCCTGGAAAGAATAGGAGTCAATACTCTAATGATGACAGAGTTCCAGAATCTTGTAGCTGCACATGACTACAATGGGCCAAGATATTGCATCTCAAGATAATTTCTCTTTGCTGAGCTCCTAGAAGCAAGCAAAGGAGGACTGAAGCAGAAACATTATCATTACTCCCTTTTGGTGTTTGTATTTCTAAATTAAATTTTTCTGGCAAATTTTACCTGTTGTTCAAATGATTGTTTCTCTCTACCATTTCCCAGAACTTCGCCATGTGATATTATCAGGAGAAGGTCTCTGCTTTGTAAGCACCTTCCTTTCTTACACGCTTAAACGCAGAACATGGTTATTCAATATTTGTGATTGAATCCTGTTTATGAATAACAAAAAAAAATTATATGGCTCTAGGACCTACATGTGATGTTATTCTCCATAAGTAGAAACTATGAGAATTGTGCCTGGCTAGAGGTATCTTAGACATGATCTGAACAGAATCTTATTTTATCTCCATCTTTAGAGTCCCCCCCCCCCCAAATGAAATATCCTCTATATTCTTTATATCATATCCTCCAGGCAACTATTCCATGAGTTCAATACAAGTCAAGGGTTTTTTTTGGAACAGCTGTACAAAGAAGTAGAATTATTGCAGTGCCCTTGTAATCATATCAGGTTCAAAATGGTCGAGTGAACCAATAAAAAGAAGAGCTTCATCAGTAAAATTAGTATGTGACCAGATTTGGGGAATAATGTTGATACTATTACCTGTACTAGGCCCCTTTTTTCCTCTTGTATAATTTTTTTTTATCATCCTCTTTATCTTGTACTGCTTCTAAAATTCATTTATGGAACTCAATGGATGTCAAATTAAGTAGATTTTAAAAACAATCAGACTTGTAACTCTGTGGTAATCTTATGGAATGTTAAACCTCAACAATGTCATACAAGTAGTTCTCTTACTTTGCACACGCTGTGAAAAAGGGCTTTGCTTATAATTCATCTCTATTTATGCCTGTTTCTGTTCATAGTGAATAAAAGACTCACTTAACCACATTAAAGTGATTTGGGTGTCCTCTGTATTCCATGGTTTATGGAATATCATGTTTATCATGTCATCTGGCTGACATGATCTGATAGGAGGCATGGATTGAATTCCCTTGAATAAACAGTGCCATCATTTTGGACCTACAAAATGTTCCATACTTTTAGCACTGCATGCCCTCTGGAATTAAGTCCCCCTTTGAGATTTACATGGCTACCATCCTGATAGTGTTCAAGAATGCCTTCAAAATTTAGCTGTTTTTCCGGGCCTTGGAGTAAGGTGGATGGATCCATCTGCTTGAAGCATTGTAACGTTTGGTATGAGGTCCAAATTGCCTTTCTATAATTACCTTGCAATTCTTTTTGGACAATTTTTATTGCATTCTTATTTTCTTTTGGTTTTTATGTTGTTGTTCTTTGTGAACTGCCCAGAGTCAAATCAAATCAAATGCATTCATGCCATTATTAAGATAAGAAAGGCTTAGTTGGTGTATTATCAACTGGTTGGGGAGCTGGTGAGTTAAGTATTCTCTTAATTAGATTTGGTCACTGTTTTTTTTTTGTTATAACAACCAGTACACACAAGTCTTTTGTATAGAAATATTACTGGAAAATAGGATGTGTAGAAATATGAAATAATGATTTTACCATTTTTGTAGCTAACTGTACAATTATCAGCATGTTATTCATACTCTCAATTTGTGTTTTCTTGTTGTTTTTTCTTGTTAGTGTATACTTTTGTGTGGTTTCATTTTTCTTGTTCCTTGTTCTGTTTAGCTTAATCTTTTTTTAAAAAAAAGGGGAGGGGGAGGAAAAAGGAAAAAACGTCAGCAGGATTCCCCATTTGATCCTCTATGCAGGAGATTGCACCAAGACTGCATAATAGAAAAGTCCTTTAAAAAGAAACTTTGTAAGATTTAGTAATGATGTATAAAAGTATTTTCAGTGTAAGGAATATTTACAACAATGATGCACTCTTGTTAAGAAATAGAGTATGTTCAATTATGTTTGGAAGTACAAATAGAGAACTGTTATGACTTGTGGGATTTATAATGTGAAACTTTTTAGTAAAAAAAAGTTTAGTAAAAAAACAGTAGACTGCTCAATTATAGGTTAAGATTAATTGACTGCAATATTGAACTATTGCTGGGCTAAAAAAAGTTGAGCCATTGCAATCGTTATAACAAAATATTCGTTCTTGTTATTCTAAAGTACATGTTCTAAAGACTTGTCCCCAATTCTGGAATCTCAATTGCTAAAGTCATCTTCTACAGAGCTATGCGTTCCAGAAAAACAGGTTTAAATGTAATGCAACCACCATTGCTGAGTTATTTAGTTAACAGAGTCTGAAATTACCTTCTGCAAGATGTTTTGATGTATGCTGAAAGATCATAAAATGTAACTCTTTAATGGAGAGAGATGAAACCATACCTATATAAATTAATTCATGACAAGGTCAAGTTTTATCTGGTAGCTATATAAAAAGCATCTCATTTAAAAACTTGAAAACGTTCATAGGACACATTACTTGCAATGTTTTATTATGATAACCTTTTTCTTTAAAAAAATAGCTCCATTGAATTAGGGTTTTCAGTCATGGGCTTCACTCTTTTATGGATAATTGATAATTCTTCTGGGGGATGCAACATGTACAATAAGGGACTAATATTTGAAGAATTAATCTGGAAGAACCACAACAGAAAGAGAGTGCATGTAGGGAAACAGATGTACAGGTAGACCTCAGAGGTGGTATTCAGCAGGTTCTCACCAGTTCTGGAGAACCGATAGCGGAAATTTTAAGTAGTTCAGAGAACTGGTGGTAGGTAACCTTCCTCCGAGGAGTGGGGAGGGGGGAATAGAGATTTTGCAGTATCCTTCCCCTGGAGTGGGGTAGGAATGGAGATATTACAGTGTCCTTCCCCTGCCACACCCACCAAGCCACACGCACCAAGCCAAGCCATGCCCACCAAGCCACACCCACAGAACCACTGGTAAAAAAAGAATTGAATCCCTAGTCCTAGACTCACAGTTCATTTAATAACCATTCAAAATTATAATAGCACTGAAAAATGTCTTGATTGTTTTTCATATCTATGACCTTTGCACATCCTCATGATCATGTGATCAAAATTTGGACGCTTGGCAACTGACTCATATTTATGACGGTTGCAGTGTCCTCAGGTCATGTGATCATCTTTTGCGACCTTCTGACAAGCCAAGTCAATTGAGAAGCTAAATTCACTTAATAACCATGTGACTAACTTAACTGCAGTGATTCACTTAACAACTGTGGCAAGAAAAATTGTATGGGGCAAAAAACAAATGTCTCACTTAACAACAAAAATTTTGAGCTCAATTGTGAGACTACCTGTAAAATAGCAGTTGGCTGTACCAAACTTAGAAGGACTTACTTCTGAGAAGGTGTGCCTAGAACTGGGCTACAATTTTTCAAAAACCCTTTTGGAAATAATTGCATTAAATACTAATTAATTGTCTTCCATTCTATTATTAAATTTAAGCAGGCAATAGTTTGATATGAAAATGTTCAGCAATTTTATCAAAGTTATCATCCTTTTCTATTTGAGATGTCCTGTGGAAAAAAGCTGGTTATTCTGAATCCCTAGGAAGTAGTAAAGTGACTTGATGACAAAGACAAGATGTTTCTTCATATCTTAATTTGGGAACTCTCTAGGATAATTGGATTAACATGCATCACGTAAAGCATAATTTATATTTTCCAGTACTTTGAACTAGTTTCTTTCATTTTTGCAAAAGCTTTGAAAGCGGCCTAGCAGGAGTCAGCTTTATCAGTCTTGGCAGTTCTGAACAAGTTTGTCCTAACAGGGACTTAGGCAAAAAAAAATATACAATCTGGGAAGCATAAAAATCAAGCCTATATGGATCATGCATGGTTTGCTCTAATATCAGCCCTTTAAGGTAGGCCAGAGTTCAATTTGCTAATTTATTGCTCAAACCGATACACAGGACTGATAGTTTACATTTGGGTAAACACTAGATAAGGTTCAATGGTTTTCAAACAGAGGTCAGACTTTGCCTTCTTGTGCCCATGTAGGGATTCCAGACTAATTCCCAGTTTGATACCTCCTCTGGCTCAGCCTGTCTCTCTCCAACAGATTGGCTGCTATGTCTGGCAAATGGGCTCTGCTTCCTTGTTTCCTAGTTCCTTTGGGGAGACTGTTTACAATCTTTCACAATTATTCTGTTCTTGATCTTCAAAAATGGTCTTTTTACACATACAATAATTGTTTGTGTATTTTTCCAACAGTGGGGCAAAGAAGAGGAGTTAGGAACTATTGGTCAAATTTTCTTAAGTTTTTCTGTTTCTGATGTAAATTTACAGGATGAATGGATGGGAAAATAGCTAATTGTTTCTTATTTTGTAGTTCAAGAAAGTAGATATAACAACATACTCATTAAAGAAAATACTGGAAGAAATATCGTTTTCTAACCAGCAATGCATAGATATTCATTTTTTGTTTATGAAGATAGCTTATTTTAATGTTTTATTGTTGTTGTTTATTTTATTATTTGATGTGTGATTTAACTCTTTGATAGGTTGTAGCCTGAAGTAAAATTAATAGATAGCTTCAAAATTACTCCATTCTGGGCTTTCTTTCTAATTATTTGTATTTTGCAGAAGAGATATGCTGCCATTTAACTGAAGCAGAGTTTCTTTTCTTATGTGATGAAGAACAGAGACTGAACAAGAAATATTTTCAAAAGTTTCTTTTTGTTTCGTTACCAACTGATTCTACTTGTTTAAACAATACGTTTGGAATTATTTTGAAAATATTCACAAGATCCTCAGCTAATTAAATAAGAACCACTGGTCACTGAATTAACAAATTATTAAGTGAACTGTTCTTGAACTAAAGGCCCGGTCCCACTGCACTTACGGATGCAAAGAGGATGTAAAGCGTTAAAAAAAGCTTGCCATCTGTTGG